>DWQX01006731.1:0-10966 GCA_018245475.1 Pharmacophagus antenor | reverse complement strand
CCACGCCTGGACAAATGCGGCCTCTGCGGCCGCTTCTTTGTCCAGACGGGTCAGCGCCCATCTGGGGAAAAGCCCCTCCGTACTCACACGCCTATACCAACTCTGGTCTTTCCCAGTGAACTATAGGCCTATAGCTGTCACTTCAGTACTTTGCAAAGTGATGGAAAATATACTAAACCGTCATTTGATCCATTAATTAGAGGATCACTCTCTTATTAACGATCAACAGTATGGTTTGAGACCGAATCTATCCATGGGTGATCTTCTAGCGTACGTGACCTATCTCTGGGGTGAAGCTATCGACCTGCGTGGCGAGTCACTGGTAATTAGCCTTGATATTGCCAAGGCCTTCAATAGGGTCCGGCACAATGGTCTTCTCTCCAAGCTTCGATCATACGGTTTGTCTGCCCAGTTCTGTGCCTGGATAGTTGACTTCCTGCATGAGCGTAGAATCCAAGTTCTCTCTGACGGATGCAGTTCGCGGCTTATGACAGTGAATGCCGGCGTAACCCAGGGCTACATTTTATCCTCCACAGTTTCTTCTGCATATCAATGACATGGTTACCTTCGGAAATATTCACTGCTGCTGCTGGGTTCGGTGACGTTTGCGCTGTTAATCTTTTTGATGACTATTACAACTTCATCGAAACGCTCACGGATCATCGGATCTCTCCCGCTATATTACTATGCAGATGACAGTACAATGCATGCAGGCTATCATCATGGGCACGCAGCTGCAAGGCCAGTGCAAACCGAGGCGAAAGGAGAGAATCTTGTCATTGAACTCAATCATATGGGGCTCAGATAACTTGGTCAAGTTCAAAGCCAGGAATACTCAGGCGTGTGTGCTTTTGACAAAAACATCGCCATTCCTACCCTTTCTCACTCTTTAGAGCACAACCTTAACGCCACAAAGCAGCGTCACCATGCTCGATATAGAGGTTGGCTCCGATCTCAATCTGAAGAACCACATCGAATCCATCATTAAAACAGCGTCACGAAAACTCGGTGTCCTGAACAAGGTGCGGCGTTTTTTCACGCCTGATCAACTGTGCCTGCTGTATAAAACATAGGTGCGGTCCTACGTCGAGTATTGGTCGCACCTCTGAGATGGCACCGCTAAGTAGCTTCTCGATGCTTTGGACAGGTTACAACGCCGCGCAGTTCGTATCATTGGCGATGGAGAGGTCACCAGAACACCAGATCCCACATTTGTTTGACAACCTGTCAAAAATCAACAGGGCTCCATTGGGAAGTGATGCCACATACACCCTATAGCCCTGACTTAGCACCATCAGATTACCATTTGTTTTGCTCCCTTCAAACCTATTTGAATGGTAAAACTTTCAGATTCCAATCAAGCTGTTAAAAATGAGTTAGACCAGTTCTTCGCTTCTCAAAACCAAACTTCTGCAAACGTGAGATATTCAACTTACCAAAAGATGGCAAAAGGTCATACAACAATCAATTTCAATATATCATTGATTAATATTAGTTGTTAATATAAATAAATAAGCTTTGAAAAATGTGAAATAAAAACTACATTAATTATCGTACAACCCAATAGTTGCTGTATATCACAAATCCGATATTTAGCTAAACTATTACATCTTCCTATTTAAATAAATACATACATATAATGTAACATGTCAGACCATATTACTAAGCGGGTGTCGTTTCTATTACAGATAGTAACAAAAACAAAAGAATAATTATTTGAAACAATGAATTGACACAATCAAGGTTCAAGTCACGTACCCTTACTACTTTAGAAGCTATCTTTGATTACTATCTCTAACATATTAATTAATCGCACTTAAAATCTAATAACTTCAACCTTATATGTTTGTGAAAATTACTAAATTAGGTTAAAAAAAATATTAATATTTAATGCGATCCATTAGGGATGGGCCTAAGTAATATAATTTATATAGCTGCTTTCATAATTTCGAAATTATACACAGATATTTTTTAGAATAATACTGCATAAGTGTGACACTAAGAATTTATAAAGTTTAACACTTTGCGTACCGCGTCGCCCGTACTTGAGTGACGGGCATGTTTCCGTGGGGCCCGCGTCACCCATATATGGGTAACGCTTTTTTGTTGAAGTTAAATAAGATTTTCAGTAGCATAATGAAAACAAATTTAATGTAACAAGTTCTCACACCTTCCAGTCACAGACAACCTTTCTGTGACTTAAAGTTCACGGAATTTTCTTATATGTATTTATTTTGTGTAGCCCTCTGATACACTATATGAGCATTTACTATCGTTGTCAATAAAAGTAAATATATTGCTAATTTGCGATACCACTTGATGATTTTTGTATGCTTGTTGCATATGATATCTATAGTGAGATCCTTTGCAGATCTCTAACCGAAACGCTTATTGGATTCTAGTGAGTGATAAACGTGTTAAAATCCAAAATAAGCTACATACAAATAAGGTTATTTCGGAACAAAACAATGTATCAATTACATAGGTGGATGGCACTGTAAAAGTAGATAATCGACAATGCACGCGTCTACCCGAGTTATTCTTGGTATTCCTGCATATCCGCTTACGTTCTAGTGCGCCGAGAGAAAAACTTGGGCCGGCAGGAAACTCAACGTAATCACGCTTGGTACGTAACGTGTTAAATAGATTATCTCTTATAACCGCCATTATTAATAAATCATAAAATACGTACAACTTATCTATTAAAGAGTCCATACTTAATAAAAACATCTCATAATTGTACATAAATTATGAGATGTCCAGTGCATATACGATAACCTCTGATCGAGTCACTTCATTCATGATAATGTACAGACAGTCCGAGCCTATCTATTGAGTTAAAGACACAATTGTATAACATTGCTAATTTATCGTAATTGAAAAACATTTTATTACATTTAAAAACATACACTTACTTACGCAGTAATAGTGTGGTTAAGTGTATTAGAAAAACAAAATTTGTACTTTTAATTTACGATTACTGAGAAGCGTCGCAAACCAATCATAAAAATAAAGCAACCACTATCCTACGCCATATTTGCACATTTCATTTTGAACAAAATGTAATTGCGAAATACTTTGCACCTAAACGTCCTTTAATAAACCACATATTGAATATTTTACGTAATTTAGGTTTTCATAATACAATAAGTTGAAACAGCATTAATTTAATGAAGTAAAAGAAAATAACAACAATTACTAATAATTACTGATATATTCATAAATGTAAGTGGTTCTAAAGATATGTAGATGAGAATGAAAAGGTATAATCGAACCGACCGCTTGCAAATTTTTTTTATGCCTACTTGACAAGTTATAAACTGCTTTCATGTTTATCGAAAATACTTCGTTCTTGTTATCCCGTTAAAAGACTTGGATGATACAATGTGCTAAAAGAGCAGAGTAAAGGCAAAGCAATAAAACCTACCTTGACATAGGCATACGTATTTCATTTCAAAAAATGGCTCACAATCAGGCCTAGCAAAATTTTAGGCTGAAAACATGGATCTACGAAGAACGAACGAAAACGTTTGTAATGTATAACACGCGTACGTGTTTATAGTGAACCAATTTTATTGGTACTTTTTTGTTGGACCTCGAAGTGGATATGATAAAAGCCTAACGGTACGAAAATAGAGAATGAATTGCCTTGACAATTTCTATTCAAACAACAATTTTCAGTTTCAATTTGTTAATGGTTAAATTTTTGGTCAAAAATCATTTTAAACTGTCAAACATTTACGAAATATTAATCAAAAAGGTTACTTTCAAAACATTAAAACATCTAACGTCCTCACAAGTTGAACCTATTTATTTGTAAAGAATAAAAGCATTATCTGCATATTCGCTCGTTCATATTATTTCATTAATGTAAGCATCATATAAGCTAATTTTCAATTGAAACATCTGCCGCCCAAACCGTATGGGTGCACACTGATGTTATTACGGTTGGCGGGAAAACTTGTTATTCAAGATAACGGAGATTGTAATTTTTATTAATAGTACCAATGCAAGTTTTTGCCTTCAGTACTAAATTAAATTAGTATAACGTGGAAATTGGATAAAAAAACGTTGATATTAGATTCATTTTATGCATTAATTTATGCATGAAAGTATAACAAAAATGTAATTTACTCGCTATATTTACTTTAATCTTTATACATGATACAACCTTTAGGAACAAGGAGTGCTGAAGACCGGTATTAGCATAATTGGAGGTCGGCGTCGGCGGCAACCGGTTTACTGCCTCGAATATTGTAGGAAATTACGTCATTGTTGACATCATCGCCGCATACAATATTTAACAAAACCGTCCACAAAAATATTCTACCGTAATATTAAAGTATTACATAATTGTATAATATCTATCGATATCAGTTTATTAAGAAAAATGGTAAAAAAATATCTATAAATTTAATAAGCAAAGGCGAATGCTACATTTATATGAAGATATTAAGTAATAAAAAGTATATTAAAATATTTTAACAATCTGTGATCATACAAATATCTTTGAAGTAAATTAATTAATATTAATTTAACTGCCTTCGTGGTGCAAAATGAGCGGCAATGCACTATTACCGCTCATTTTGAAATACGGTATTGACAGGTTTTAGGGCCACATGATTAGTAGATTTAGGGTGGTAGTAGTCTTTTTTGACCCGCCTGCCTAACTACCACCATTAAATCTGACATTAAATTTAATCTGATATTAAATCTGTGTTTTGTGCATTATGGTTTTCTAGCAGTTATGCATATGACAATATTCTGGGTGACCACGCTTCACCGTCCACTATTTTATTTTCATACCGAGGAAAAAAAAATAATTAAGGTTTCGTTTAGTTTCTATGTTCCAACTCGTAAATAAAAGAAATGTTTACGTGAATGTTTTAATTAATGTCAACGTTAGCACGAATGAAATATTTAGGTCGCGTGGCACTCCTCGCCACCCAGCCCCTTTTATTTTCCATCACCTTTAACCTACAGCCCTCATAAACATAGACAATTATGCATAGCCAATATCTATAATAATTTAAAAAATAATTTTATCGAGCACCAAAACTGCAATGTAAATCTCAATCGCTATAAGAAAAGAATATAAGAAAAAGCATGATTTAAATATGCTAAATATATTTACGAAAATAGTTATCATTAAAGATATATGGTTATCGACATAGATTTATAAATAATCCGACTCTTAACGTGTTAACAGACACTTTGTAATTTCTTATTTTAACAAATACAGTCACAGGGTGCTGCTCTATAAGATAGATTAACGAGTACATAGGGCAGCTCGCTTCAAATACGTATTGAAAACCACAGATTGTATTAACTCTCTGTGATTGAGATCAATCATCATAAATGGATTGTTTCAAGATTATGATGATGAACCCATTTAAACAAAATAATTATTCAAGTAACGTACTATTTCTAACTCCGGTTCATCATCAGCTCTTCTAAATTCTAAGTAATAAATTTTTGTTTATCAGCTTTTAAGATACTGTAAAAACTATCATATGTTAAAAAAATATTTGTGGCCAAATAATTTAAACTCAAGTGCGAGTTTGTAAGGTAAATACTTACTAATATTTTTCGAAATTGTGTAAGTATATGTCTATAATTTATATTTATTTAAATACCAATTAACAATCTTTGGTTTCGGCTCATATAAAATTGAACGTTATTGGGTGGGTACGTTTAGATATTTATTTTGCCAGTCAGAGCTTGTTGTTGGCCGGTAACATAACCATTGACAGTTATAGGTAGGTAATGCAACATATCTATATGTTGTATTTGTATGTAAATACTTTAACTTCATTTTCTTTTTATTCGTGTTTAGACATAACATTATAAATTAAAATTGTTTATATAATCGCTAAATACTTGACAACGGTACCAGGTCATTCAGAAAGAATAGCGAGAATATATAATTTATATAAAAATATGATTACTTATAAGTCAAAATAGGTACGTTCCATATTCAAAACTGCACTCCACATTTTTTGCGAACTAATTAAAATTATCGTGTCTCATTGAAAAATGGATTTGCGTCGAGAACATTTCCGCGCTATCGTTCTTAACGATTTTAAGTGTCGCCTGAAACCTGACGAATCGTATCTTCGACGATCGACGATAGACTTCGAGTGGCATTCATGGATGAAGGCCTTTTGAAGCCCTTTGACGACTGTTACGGAAGAAAACGTGCTAGTAGTGAAAGATTTGATCCAAGATAATAGACGAGTTACATACCAAGAGATTCAGCATATACTGCAGATTGGATAAAGAAGCCTTCGCGAGATTCTACACGTGCATCTTCGGGTGCGGAGGATAGTTTTACACTGGATGCTGCACAACCTCACCGATGTTCAGAAGCAAGCGAGGGTGGAGTGGTGCTATGATATAATAGACAAATTTGTAGCAGGGTCCTCTCGGCGTGTTTACGACATTGTTACAGGTGATGAATCCCGGATATATCAATGTATTCCAAAATCGAAGCGCCAGTTGACGGGTTTGTGATTCAAAACGAATCAACGCTTACCAAAGTAAAGCGACCCAGAAGTGAGGGGAAGATTTTAATCGCGAGCTTTTCCAATTTGACTGGCAACTTGGTGACATTTCCTTCACGAAACCAAAGAAGCATTAACGCTGAATGGTATACTACCAAATACTTGGCAGAAAATTTCTCTGTTGTGAGCAACAAGCGACCAAACACAAAGCTCCGCGGGCTATGTCTTCACCACGACAATGCGCCCGCCCACACCGCAATCAAAACGAGGGACTCCTAGATAGCACACCGGTCAAAGTCCTGGATCACCCTCCTTACAGCACTAACTCAGCACCGCGTGACATCTTATTTTCAAAAATAAAAAATCAGCTCATAAGGATACAATTTTCGTCGCCGGAAGATGCGCTCTCAGATTTCGAGCAGGCTGTAAACGAGGTGCCCACGGCGGACTGGAAGATATTTTCGAAAACTGGTTCATACGCATGAAACCTTGTATAGAGGCTGGGGTAGAGTACTTTAAAAAGATGTAATAGAAGTATATTTACCTATAGAACATTTTTTTTAGTATCGCAAAACTTTCCATGTGTCCCATGTATTACACATTGACAATAAGCCTAAACACGAAACGATCATGAAAAATATCTGCAGACTATAACGCGATATCCAGTTGTATCTACTTCAAAATTTCTGGAGCCCTATGTTCTACACATGTGTAGTCGATTCAGTGAACATAAAACAAAATATCCTCAAAGAGCTTAAGGCTTCGAAAAAGACGATTTATTTTTCAGCGTCGTTGGAGTCAGCTATACCATTATAAAGATATGGAGACACAAACATATGTAGAGACGAGCGTTAAAAGTATGAAAATCTGCGTTAGTGTTAAAAAGTAACAATTATCTAATTAAAAATCTGAATTAAAATAATAATTACAGTAAATTAATTGCTCTGTAAAATTTCATAATAAAAATATAGATCTCTAAAATCAGTTAATTCATAATACGTTTTAAGCAATCATAATTCAAAACAAAAGACGCAAAGTTTATCTGAAATAACTAACAGATTTTAAACCTTTCTAATATTCCCAACCTTTTATATTTTAATTTAAACTTTTACTAATTTTAATTTTTTACTACTTTAAAATATTATGCGTGGTCCAGAATGATAAAATAGACGCGTTAAATTGATACCCTTTTTCTTGTCAATGATAAAAAGAATAAAGCCACAGTATTTATTATAATGTTTATAGTTAAGAATCAACGGACCGTAACAAATGTTCACGCAGATTCTTGTGTCATTAACCTTTAAAGCAGTGACAACAAATTGATTATTTACAGAGATATTTAAATTTTAATTAAAATTATTTTAAAAAATATTCTCTGAATAAAGTATTTTCTGAAGAAAATCATAGAGGGTTGAAATCAAAAGAAGTTAAAATTATAAGAAATAATAATGAACAGAAATAAATGAATTATATCGAAAGAGTTTTATTTTGTGTAATTGGCAATTAAGAAAAAGTAACATCTGCTGAAATCAAAATTTGTTATTGTTAGATTTTAAATCCGATATTCTAATACCTATGTCTTTCTTTACCAATATGGATATAAGTGGAAAATTGTTAAGATTTTCTACGCATATTATGGAAATAAGAGTGGCCCGCAAATTTTCAAATGGAAGTAAAAAATTATTACCTAAATCTTGAGTATATTTTGTTATTATTTCATAAAATAACTAAACACTTCAATGTTCACTAAAAAACTGGTTAATTTTTATCACCACTTGTGCATTTGCAATCATAATGTAAAAAAAAAAACTGCTTAATAAGCGACCGAACTGCTTTACTTTAACGTAGCAAATAGCGATATCGGAATTTATTAGCAAACCATGAGCTATATTATTAAAAGCTTATATGCTATAACTAACTGCTATTGTAAAAATATACCGTTGCGTATGTGCTAGAGCTCCCAATTAAAATAATTTCTAGATATGGTCAAAATAAATTATTATACTCATCAATGTATCCCAATCTATTTAATGATCTCTTTTTTCTACATAAATATTTTTTTTATAGAACGCATCCTACAGTAATGTCAGTTACCTATGTCAAGTTTTCGTTTACGTCTATACAGTATTATTACACTTAACTGTATAGTCGAAAAATCCTAAAAACGTCTATTTATCTAACATGTCGTATTTAAAATATAGAATTTAATTAAATTTACTGCAGAATAAATTAATATCATCAGTTGGGAATAATATAATTAAAAATGTTGATTGAAGTAGTTACACGAGAATAAACAGTTTATATACATTACAGTAGGATAAAAAATAGTGATATGGCTCCTGGAAATAAAGAACGTCATCCAGGACATACGGGTACCATACCAAAAACAAAAGCAAGAAACAATTGCAATGTACCCCAAGAAGCTGTAACACCAACGCGAAGAGATATGACAACAAACCTTGTGACGGTGGTGACCATGTTTATAAAATATTTTTGAAAATTAAATTATAAATTATATTGTTATATTATCTTTACAATACTCTTCGCTCATTAATATTATAAATATAATGTATAGCATTCAATCTGAAGTTCCTCCAGACCCAATTGGTTCATATTATTTATAGAAACAGAGTTGAAAGTTTGGGTTTCTGCCAATTTCATGTAGTTTGAATTACTCAGATTCTGATCAGTGCTTTTTTAGTCTAATTATATTCTATAGGTATCTTTTACATAATTAATGACTTAAAATAGTTTGTTAATGCCAACTAAACATATGAGACAATATTTGTTACCATATGGGAAATTGCTTTTCTAAATTCAGTCTAAAGAAGGTATCAGATCAGCACACATTTCTAAAATTTTTAAGTTTTAGAGAATATGTATAACTATCTAGTGACTTTCACAAATTCTATTTTAATATAAAATTTAAAAAAAGTTGAACCAAATCTGAATGTTAATGTTTGTTTTTTTTTTACTATAGACATCTTTAGACTGGGTTCCGGTTTCTGAGTATAATACAAGGGCAAATTGTAACCAATCAAGAAAAGCAACTAACAATACTTCAGATCAAGAACTGACTGATTTAGGTGAGTATTTATTTCTTACAATTCTATACAGGGTTACTAGTAACTCGATGTCTTTTTGCCAGGATGTGATAGGGAAGCTTGAATGCTGTAAATTTAACCCCTCCTTTGTACTGCCAAAAGTCAATAGTTTTCGAGACTTTTGAATTTTAAAGGTTTTTGAAAAATTCTATAATTCAAGGCCAATAAAAAAATAGCTACTATGTGAATCAAGTTTTTTTAGCATATCAATTTACTTTGTGACCCTTAAACACAGCTAATACAACCATAATAAAAATTACACTAAATTATAAATTAAATTTATGAACAATTTAATAATTTACACTTTTGTTAATTCACATGTTATGTTGTAAATAACTTTGTCTAGTCAAAAATAATAGTATGACGCTGATCATACAAATCATTACAATAAATTGCCCATTTCAGCTATCCAAAATAGTATTAATGATAATAGCCAACACAGAAAATAAAGAAAGGGGTAAGTATTACTTCAGGTCCAGATTAAAATAATAAAAAATGTGCATTTGTCTAAACATGTTTTCTATTGTATAGTTTCAGGAATTTGTATACCTGTTAATGACGCAAAATAATGATAAAATATTTAGACATCTTGCTCAAAATGATCTTCTAGATTATGTATGGAAGCTCAGATTTGTTCCTGGTTTTGATTTTTGTCACTCTTGATGAAAAATTACCTTTCATTTGTTCAGTTGCCGCTAAGTAGCAGCCAGATATGAATACACGTGCTAGCGAGGCGAATCACTGAAACTAAGGTGTTAGCATGTAGTGATATGCTATCAATTTTTGCTTAGTCATTATTAACCAATTAGAATGCTGAAGAAAAAAAGGCAATAAAAAAATGCCTTTGACTAAACAATAGATAACTTATTTAGAGCAATACAAATTTATTATTATTTTAACCTGGACTTCAAGTAATACATACCCTTATCTTTATTTCCTGTTTTTGCTATTATTATTAATACCATTTTGGATAGCTGATTAAATGGGGAATTTATTGTAGTGATTTGTATGATCAGCGTCGTACTATTATTTTGACTAGACAAGGTTATTTACAACATAACATGTGAATTACCGAAAGTGTAAATTATTAAATTGGTCATAAATTTTAATTATAATTTAGTGTAATTTTTTTTATGGTTGTATTAGTTGTGTTTAAGGGTCACAAAAGTAATAAAATACCAAAAAATTCTGATTTACAATGTTTTATTTTTTTGACCTTGAATTATGGAATTTTGGCGAATTTTTCTAAAACCTTTAAAATTCAAATCTCAAAAACTATTAATTTTCCGCCGTACAAAGGAGGGGTTAAATTTACAGCATTAAAGCTTCCCTATCACATCCTGGCAAAAAGACATCGAG
>DWQX01006730.1:0-10969 GCA_018245475.1 Pharmacophagus antenor | reverse complement strand
GAGGGGGTGGGGGGTGGGGAGAAAGAGAAATGGAAAGAAGGTGAGAAGAAAAAAAAAATTAAAGATAGCTCCGTACGCGGCCGGAGACGCGCGGGCGTCGCTATTTGCGTCGCTGTCGTTTCGGCTTAAAGGGCCTAATGAGCCGTTCCTAATACCGCATGGCGGGTCATCGTTTCGGTTTTAAAGTGTTTGTTCACGTAATTATCGGCCGCACTCGTCAAGCCGGCGCGCGATGTACATATTTTTGTATTTCGATTCGTACGGAGGCGGGGAAGAGGGTGAGGGAGAGAGGGGACGGGGACGGGGGGGGGTTCGATATAAACCATCCATACATCAGCGTAATGTAAAATACACATACTTTAATAGAGTACGATGTAATATGATAGAAGGTGACGACTAATATCGAAGATGCTCTTCATTACAAAAAGAAAAACCCTTTCGACTCCCCCGCGACGCGGTTCGATGCTGCGATGTCAAGTTTCACTCGCGCGAACGCGGCCGGCCCGGTCCGGTAAGCGGCGTACGGCCCAAAACTTTACCCGCCGCGCACAGCTCGCGGTGCGTGTAAATTACACAAAACTCTGCCACGCTTCGTTAGCGTCCAAGCCCTCGTGAAACAATATAAATTTCGATACTCCGGAGTCGGTGAGGGAAAAGGAAAAAGTAAGAAACAAACAACAAAACGAACTACCGCCGACGGCGTCCGCACGGCCGGTCGGCAATTTTAATTGTTCATGCCGCGGAACGTGCGCCGCGGGGCGCGGGACGGGGGCGCCGCGGCCCTACACCATCAATCCCAATAACTCGGAACGTCACCCGAAACCGCACGGCCGCCGTGTGACCGATTTCGAGAATAATTCGCGCGTCGACGCGGCGGTACGTTCGGTTAACCACGAACTTAACATCGCAATGTCAACTTTGAACTTAACATCGCAATGTTAAGCATTGAGTTAACACGGCAATGTTAAGTGTCGGTTCAACGTCGTGTGCGTTGATTTGGGGTTCGACGGTGGCGGGGTTTTTGTGTGCCACATCGCTCGCCGCGCACATAACAGCGAGGCCGTGGCGAACGTGCGGGCAGTATACCGCGAAATTATCAAATCGTCGGCACACTGCCGATAAAGAAACATTATAGAAGATCTAATTATGACTTGACACTCGACACACACTCGTTTCACATGACTTGACACTTAACATTGCGATGTTAACGATTGGTATAAATTTTACGCGATGTACACAAAAATCCCGCCACCGTCGAATACCGATTAAATATTAACATGGTCACGATTAGATGAATTTAGATCGAATGGACTTTAGATAAAATAGAGAATCTATTGTGTCAAAATATAGATACACATTAAGCAATATGAACAATGCAATTTGATTTACCTCAGTCGGATATTTGATAATAATTTAGCATCGCTCCACGTACAGGTATCGGATTTATTTCATATTTGTTGTAGGTACTTTTTCTTTCTGACACATTATTGCAAAATGATGCCCTCTCCTTTATCACAGGTCGACAACGCGGGCGTGGCGCCCTGAGCGTGTTCCTTTTGAGACGGTTATCACTTATCATCAGGTGAAACGACCGCTCGTTCGCCTAATCTATCTACCTAATGAATGCAACATTTGTCAGATGTGTAATTATGGCCATATCTTTGAAATCATTACAATGCAGCCTCTAGAGCACTCGCCCACGAATGCTATGCTATGATTTTATTCTGAGGATATTGAACGGCCGAAAATAAAATTATGAAAAAAAAAAAAAGCGACGTCTCCGTAATGTTTACCAATTAACGAAATCGAGACTTACATCTGTCAAAGTATTTCATTACCATTTTTCTCTTTTTCTTCCCCTTAAACATGGAACTGTATTTCAACTTATGTTATTTTGCTTTCTTGTTGTATTTCTCCGCTTCCTTCCAATGCCCGTCGAATATACATTGTACATTCTCGTCGTCGGCAAGACTGCGCTGCGTTCCGATATGAATATTTAAAATTTATTACGAAACAATGAATTACTTTAGATTACAACTGATGGCTGTTTAACAAAATTAATTAAAATATCTTCACAACGTAAGAATTGTGAATCGTTGTGAGATTAATTCGAAGTTATACTCTTTTCATAAAGATGATGGGAATATTGTTTTAATGTGATTTTTGCATCGGTTAAAGCTTGACATGATGTTCACTGGATGTTGAGTAACAATGAGGTCGTAAATGGTCGTAGAGTGTGTTCGCTCCCCTTGCTATCACATGTGTGACTGCTGGACCACAGCAACGCTTTGGCAGCGGCCGATTGAAACTGAGGACGTAGCTGGCCAGACGGTCTAACAAACGCCACCAATCAGGCTCACGTGGCCCGGAATTCGGACGCGGGACCTACGCTTTACAAAGCCAGCGGGTAAACCAAAAAATTTTGCTTTGGCTGACTATAAGCATGTCTATTATATATATGAACAAATTTGTTTACATGCATTATATATCACACTACCTCCACTTACACAATCTTCAACTGTACGCAGTCGGTCGCCGCGCCGCTCGTCCGGCGACGGCCGGTGCCCACTTGAAATAATTTCGCATACCGCTGTCGCGCGGCGCACTGGAGAAGATTTGTTGCAAGCTGGCGGAACAGTTTGATAACTGTATACTAAATGTTTGTTTGTCAATCGTGTGTGGCAAAATGTAGACCTATTGCTTATCATCACAGTTGTTTCCGTACAGCCAGTGAGGCCGTATAAAAAAATTCCAACTAACACATTAGCAATTCCCATCAAAGGTGAACGCGATAAACCTTCGCATCGCGTTCTAATCCCGAAAACAAACGGTTAATACAATTATAATGAGATTCATAGCGGCGGAGCGCGCTGAAACTATGAATACAGAATCCGGCTCCGGATCAGCCCCACGGGCCACCTGTCCACTCGCACCGCAGTTTTTACGCCATTGCCGATGCAAAGTTTCTCGTTAATATGTAAATTAAGAGTTACCCGGCCTCGAGGACGCAACGATCTAGTCTCAACTTCAGCGCGACGCCGGGTCCCCGTTGGCCCGTATCGCGCGGTCGCATCGTGTCACGACCGCGGGGGACGCGCAAATAGCTTTCGCAGCTACCGCCGTTTATTATCGTAGCGCGATGGTAACGCTTGGAGTTTTCCAATGTGTTGACAACGTTACAAATCTATGCGGATGATGAAAGAAAATTAATATTCACGTATTCGTTTTTACGGGAGCCGCGTGCAGAGTGGTTCGCGTGATGGTATGTCATCACCGGCGTCAATGGACTGCGGCAACACTGGTGGAGACGCAACTGCGCTGCCGACCGTTAAGGAAGGAGCAGGATCTTTTATCTATCACCTTCAAGACGCGTGATCGTTTTGTTCTATAAAGAAATGAATTAAATGCAACATTCAAATCCTTTAGCACTAGAGTTTATACATGTTCTACTCAAGCTACATCTCAAACGGGGAACGAATCCGCTGCAATTTGCCAACTGGATGTGTTATACGTTGATTGATTGAAGAGCATTCGGGATTGCGAGTTGTGAAAGCGTACTTACAGGCTTACGGACCATCTTGGGACTCGGGCAGTGTACGGCGAAAATGCCGCGTCGGCCAGAAGAGCGAGACATACCGCAGAGTCGGCTGTGTTCGGTTCTGTAGAGCGCTCTCTCCGTCGCACGTTGCTCCGATTGCGTTAGACAAGGATGACGCTCTACGAAAGCGAATCTAGCCGATCATTTCGCTCTTTCACCCGACTTGCTAAATGTCTAGTACTGGTATTCTTCTGACGTCCCCAAACGATTGCTTTCACGTAGCCGCAATGTCCGCACTCCCTGAAACGACTCGCTGTGAAACTTTTAATTTGTACTCTCGCTATTTCAAATATCCACCTCGAAACCATGTATACATAAAACTTATAACAATATCCTTCACGTGCATTTGTCGCATTGACTGGTCGTTACCCTTTTTGTTACCACAATGTGTGTTATAAAATAAATACCATCACTAATAGTAACGGTAATATCAAAAAGTTTCGTCAGCGGTTAACACTGTAACAGACATCTGTGTCAGAGGAAGTTCACAGATCAGATTCTGTAAGTGATGGGTTCTGGACGGTGGTAGTTTTTTCAAACCCATCTAGATAACTACCATCCATAAATCCCACGTCAACATCGCTGTTCCATTCATACACGTGAGACCTTGAGGTGCGAACAAGCTCGACTATTTACGGCCTTATTGTCACTTAACATCACATGTCAATTGAGTGTTAACATATTAACATATTGTAACATTGATAAGTAAAGGCGAAACAACTAAGAAATAAATTATCATAGAAGACCACGCATTACCATTATCGACAACATTGTATTGCTTCATTTACAATTATCAACAAATCACTTTGTTTGAAACAAAAAAAAAAACAATTGTATACTTATTATTACATAGACAAACCTTTTGAACTAAAGCGTATATAATTAAACGTATATAGTAAAAGACAGATGGACCAGAGTAGGTATCTACTTGGTAGGTTGTATGGAAGAGACTGCTTTCAGCAGTTAGACCACTTTTTGCAACCGCTGACGTATTCCTTCAGTTCGCTCTATTTGTTACAGTTACTTTTTAATTTGTTTCACGTGTATCATTGTTATGCAATAAATACTATTTCTATTCTATTCTATGTATTATACGTCTTAGTTATCTCACGCAGTATATATGTATATAGCCGCATTCAAAAATTTTCAAATCGATAATACCGCCCACTCGACCGATAACCAATTACAAAATATATAATTAGTGAATGAATCGAGAATTTAATCCAATAAAACATATTTGAACCTAATTAACAAAGCCGTAATGTCAATTTGAAGCGAAATTGGCGCGGGGCGTCGGACCCGTGGGGAGCGGATAAGAAATTTTTATTAAAACGCAATGTCTTCACCGGGGCCCGACTTTAACAATGGTACATTGACCTCTGCGACTAAACTCAGGCCATTGTTCAATCGTCAGTGCGAGGACCCGTCGGGTAATATTCACAACGGCACCGGCAGAGAGTACATTTAGGACCCATTAAAATAACTTCTGTCCCATTAATACGCGCAAGTTGAGAGATTAACGCGCTAAGTGAGTTTACAGCCTACTTGAGTTCATTAAGTGGCAACATCGTTTTCACATATAAAAATATGTTACTACCGATTTAAACAAACAAAGTATAATCTCATGATCATAGCTTACACTACACGGATATGAATAGAATTAGAGCGTGAAGTCTCAGGGTTATGTGAGGTTACTGTATGTGCGACTAGCTGTCGTTATTTTATTATACATCCAACATATAAATAAATAAATATCGGGGACGTTTCACGCAGTGTTCTGATTTCAAGATGGTTAGCTAAGCAGCCTTGGTGTGGGTTATCAAACACCGATATGAATACTTAGATATTTTAAAATAAATACTTAGATATAGAAAAACCAGCCGCACGCAGCACGAACACGAATGTTCATCACATAAACGTTTGTACCTAACGGGTAACCGAACCCGCGACCCGTGGTGTTAGAGGCAGAGCTACCACCATTACGCCAACGAGCCAGAAAAAACAGATACGCTATAAGTTTGTCCAGATTTTACGCCTTAAAACGCTTATTTTATGTAAATTTGTTATAACTCAACAAATCTCTATCTTCGTAACACAGTTTTCTTATGATTTTTTTTTTTGCTCACAGTTTCAAATTAATAATAACCAAATGGAATCTGATTGTTGGTATATTCGTATGAAGAAAACTATTTATTTTCTTTATGCAATTGCCCGCATTCGTTGTCTATGGAGAAGTGACGTTTGGCACATGTGATTAGTGACGGAAACTTGGTGGTGAAAATTGCTTCAGGACTTTTCGGAGATTGTCTTTTAAATGTTATAATAACTATAGTGATAAAACAAATTGCTTGCCTGACCTTAAAAAGTGTAATAATACGCTTTGAATGTTGCGCATTATGATAACAGGTGAGCTATTTGCCGAATTTCTAGTGCTGGCATTTTTTTTACATGTTTGTGTGTGTATATATGTTATTATCTTTTCATTACAGAAACGCATTCTTGTTTAATTTTATATAAAAGTCATAAGAATATATCTTACGTCCGTATAATTCTATCAAACAGATCATCTATTGACGTCCTTAGTATATATTACAAAGATTAGACCTAAACGGTCTTTAGACTCGGTAATGTCGCCTTTATTGGCCACTTTTAGCTCAAGTATGCAATTTGTGATATGACAATGCAGCAGCGGCCCGGCAGATTGTTGATGCGATCGAGCGACGTGACGGGTCATCGACCCCGCGAAAACATATGTTCTGACCGTTTCCAATTGCCAAATAACGAAAAACGTGTTGGTGTAAACATAGCGTTTAGTGTAGTGATTGTGTAAACAGATAAATCGACTTCTTTTTTCTTATCGACGACGTGTTAACGCTTGATTTCAATTGACACGTTTTTTCCTATTGTCGGAGAGAGAGAGAGACACGTAATTAAAAGTGATCGTCGTCGTCCATAGACAGCTTCAAGTTCCAGCGAGCAGTAGCTAAGCGTACGTACTTTGGCTCACAGCAGTTACGTGAATAACCTCGAAATTATTAAGACCAGTTTAATCGATTCGATAAGAAGAATACAATTGAATCTCGAGAATTATTTTTTGACTAATCCGATGAACAGGCATACCATTTATATAATAAACGAGCCGATGTCGATTGGGTCAAAGGGTTTTTCATACCCGCCTGGTTAGCTAGGGACTTTGAAGTAAATCAGGCGCCATGACAGCGTTGGTGTGCTTACAGTCATACGTGTGAGAGCCAGATGCATTGTGGTTGAACACGCTGCACCATTTATCGCCCCATTGTGACCATTGCCACATGAACGATATAGAGAGAAAAGTTTTAACAGAATAATTATTGAGACAACTTCTACGAAATCACGTAAACAGTCATTCTCTTAATAATAAAAATAAACAACCGGAATATATCCTTTGTACGGTCGCGATATTATAGCAACGTTTATACATAAATAGGGTTTCATTGAGCTTAGGAGCGAGCGGTCTGTAGTTAATTGTGGCACTATGCCACAATCAATTGCATGCCGAAGTATATTTTGTCGCAGCCACTTACTAGGATTCTCGGGTCGGCCATCAATTCACGCTTTACGCGCCAGATGAGACGGGTCAGCGAGCTTCGGCCTTATATATACTAAACTTTGACACATTAGTTATGGTAAGGCACTTTGTGCTTGTTTCGCGGGCAAGTTGATATTTCTTTTGCAATAATGAACTAATAAAATACCTGTTCACGGTAATGCGTAACGCATCGTTGCGAAATTAACGAGTAGTTTTTAACATAAACGATTTAACGATCAGTTTGTGTGATTGTGTTTCTTATAATTTATAAATCTATAATCATGGCGGTGACGTCATAATAACCGAAAATCCTAGTATAATTTTTTATGTAGCATATTTATACGTTTGGGGTTCGTTTGGACACTGGCCAGCGATGTTATAGTAGGGGCATATGAAAAAAAAAAAGACATTCTCCTTAAGTTTTTTTCTCGAACGACCAACGAGGGAATGGCGTAAAAATCATCGATTGAGAGATATCTACCATCTAATTGTTTTAATTATTGAGTACAAATTAAGACGTATCACGAAAGAGAAACCCGAATAAAACCATAATGGGACGGAAATCATTCATGAGAGCTACGAACACATCAACATTGCTAATTGGAGGCGCGCATTTATTATATCACAAATGAATTTCACAGGACGACGAGGAAAAAGAGAGACAGACACAGAGAGACAGTGAGAGAGAGAGAGAGAGAGAGAGAGACATAGAAAAAAAAACCACCACAATCTTAACAATTGTTTATTTGAAATTCCAAACAAAATAACATTTAATCGTTATGACAAAACGAACGGCTGGCGGGGACTGTTGGCGGAATACTAATATGGCTTAAAGAAGAAATAAAGAAACGGCATAATGTCGTGTCGTATTTGTAATGTGGACGTATATAAATCATCGCGGTTCGGGCGCGCTCGTTCCGATGACATGGTATGCCCGCAAAAAATAATACCGGCCGTCATTCAGATGCCTCGTAGAATTGGGTGGGTGCACGGCTCAGTCGTAGGGCTGTAATATAATGGAATATGTCCACGCCAACGAATTATCATCACGTACATACTTAACGTTTTCATCGTCACATACGAACCGACCCATTAACTTACAGTCACATACGTAGACGCAATGATGTACGTATCGATTTGAAGAAGAGGAAAAAACCTCTCGATTCGCGCAAACGGCGCACCGTATACAGAATGTCGAGACTTGTCACAATTTGCTTTATAAAACGACGATCCAGTTTCAAGCGGGTAACTACGACGCCGTGCGTCGTTTGCACATTGCAGTTTGACATGCGAAATCTCGCGGAGCCCGCTCCGGGCCCCGCCGCGGCGCCGGCACCGGCGGCCACGACAGCCGAGCACGGCCCGCGATGGGAACAAAACCGCCGCGAACACGGCCCGACGCTCGTACGAAATTCGGCCCCTAATTTATTTATCTATTGTATCGTGGCCCGACGAACAGAACGATGCGATCTTATCGACGACGAGATCTACGCGAAATAATTTTTTCGCGTTCCGATGTAATTGTTTTTTTTTTCCCGTCTCTTTTTCGCCGTGTCTCCTCACTCCTGGCGGCGTGTGCCTTACGGAGTATCATTCAGCGGTTTTCTCGGTAACGTTTGCCGTGCAATGCGTCGCCGGTGGCGGGATTGAACCCGCGATCCGCGCGGTCGCCGGCGGGACGTCGGGGGGAGAGACGAGCTAACGTATTTTAAAATATGCATACATTCCCTGACGACCGCGGCTCATTGTCTGTCTGCAAAGCAAGAGCAAAACAGAAACGCAGATGGAGATGTCCAATATTTTACATGGCATAGCATTCGCCGCTAAGAAATCGGAATTCCTGCCTCAAGGGTCCGCCGGCGCGGCGCGGCGGTGGGAGGCCCTTATCGGCGTAGACTTAAGGCCGCCATTCGTGCGGCGCGGCCGCGCAACGACGAGGCCGTATCAGCGGACGCTGGTGCAACGCTTTAGCAACCAGCTATGCGATAGATAACTGTGTACCATTCTAATCGCACGAACGGGAACACAATCGGACGAAATTTCCGAGCCGCTCCGGGACGCGGGCGCTGCCCTAAAGAGGCCGTCCGGCGGCCGCGACCGGCGCGCACGGAAACTATAACTAATCAACAGTTCGATTGTAACATTAATTTTCTCCCGTCATCGGCTATTAAGATGTCATTGTTGTGGAAACATGTCGAACTATTTAACCAGCACACCGTGCTCACGGTGTTTTTTGTAAAAATAACTTTAGCCCTCTATACACGCACACGGATATATATATATGTGTATCAATATATATTGTGTGTTTTTACTCAATGTTTTTTTCCGTCGCTTAAGCCGCCCGGGCCCCGGGGCGCGTCGGTCTCACGGCGTTTTGAATGAAATCACCGAGTCACCAACAGCGAGACGTCTTTAGGGACTGTTTGATTACAAGCGCGAACGGTACGTATGCTGTTATGACGACGTACGGTGACGTGGGCGCGCACAATGGCGGTGATTGAGACGTAGACTTTGTGACCGAGTCATCGCGCCCGTTGGTAACGTCCGACTCTGTGGACTCAGGCTGGTTGTGTATTATGCACGGACACGGAAAACGGGGTGACATGTTCCTGCGATGACTAAGTTGCGGTCTAGTGAGGCGTACACATATATATATGTAATAGGCAATTGACAATTTAATAACAATGGATCTACCGGGCCGGTCATTTTGAGTGGACGACCCTACATAAGAAGTTACGTATACTGTATATGCGTTTGTTATTTTTTCTTTTACCGCCACCGGCAACGTTGTTCCGTATTTTTTAATTGCGAAACGGGTGAAATATGAATGCTATAACGCACAAAACTAATGCGGATAAGAAAAGAAAACCGTAAAGATGTGTCGGTAAATCTAGTGTTGAGTAAATCTTGATGTGGATTGAAGTTTTATGTAATTAGATTGAACTTAATGTTATTATATAAATAAATGGTCAAAGCTTATCCATAGGTAATTTCGGCGTGGCGCGTTATATGCGCCGGTAAGCCCGGCCGTGGAAAGGCACGCGTTAAATAAACAAATATCGACCTAACCTCTCACCGTGCTCTGACACCGAGATAGGTAGCCAATAAATGTGCATATGTCGATAATTTAAAATAAATTTTTTTATATATGTTAACGGTCACATCACATCCACATGGACGTTTCCGGGTGCAGAAACTACACCCACCTATCGTTGTAAGAGCCACCTTTGCAAACATTACACAAAATTCTAACTCGCCACGCAACTTTTATTGTGTGAATCGAACCGTATTTGTTCTGTAAAGATAAATGAATAAATAGGTTAGGACATCGAGAATCTCACAGTTGTATTACGTGAGAGGTTATTGAAAGACATTTTCGTTTTTATGTCAATTTTATTTCCGATTGTTTCAATACAATTTTTAAGACACGATGTTAAGTGATGATTGGGCAGTAGACGGCGGAACGGTCCACGACCTTCGCGTCACATATGCTTCCTGCTACTATGGTGGTAAGATTGTTTGTTCGCATCGTAAACCATCATACACACCTCCCACACGACGCAAGACACGAACCAACGCGGAGAATGAGGAGTCTAAAAAAAAAAATGGTTATATCGCAATTTTCTCTTCGAGCGTAGATTATAATTGAATTTCAGTGGCGAAAGGAAAAATTAGTTATAGCAATATATTTATACGATAGCTCTCATTAATCGTCAATATTAATTTAATTGAAATGGCGAAAAGAAAAATCACTTATAATAATACATTTATGTGTCAGCTCTCGATTCTAACATATAACAATA
>DWQX01006729.1:0-10970 GCA_018245475.1 Pharmacophagus antenor | reverse complement strand
TTGTCGGTTTAGGCCTTTAATAAAAACCTGTCGCATAGGACTTGAAAATTAATTTAGCCATACCCCCCCCCCCTTAAAATGTCTAAATTGGACAGAATAGTGGTCGTACGGATTTTCGCTTGCTGTTTTAATATCTTCACGCTGGCGTGACCTACCGTTGGGTCGCACTAATCTCTCATCAGGCGGTAAGTACATCCACGATACACTCGCTACCTTACATTATATTTAACAGTAAAAACTTAAAATAGTAGGCATGGGTAACTATTAAAATATGCATCATATCGTTAATACGAATTCGTTTAACATTACCTCTGTCAGTACAAAATGTTCCGTAACCTTTTCGTTAAATACGTTTGCCGCCCCACGGGGAGAAATATAAAAATCGGCCCCGGCGAGAATGTGTTAAATAATCTCATAGTCTGAAAAGAAATCCTGGAACGTCTATATCGCCTCTTGGTGATGTTCTAGAGGTTGCAGAAAGAGATAAGAGTGGAGCTCCGATCTCCTCGTTCAGTCTGAGATTTGGATGTTATAGGAAAGAATGTGATGGGTATTCTCTTCTATTTTATTGGATAAACATATACACTCTATCCTTATATAAATTGTTTTGTATAAATCTTGGCGTCTGATTTAAATTCAACAGGAAGTTTTTTGTGAATGAAATACGAAATCAAGCATTGAATATATTCTCAAAAAAAAACTTATATATAAGTGAACAGAAATCACTGCAAACGTTCAGGAGGGCGAAACAACCTACTCATCGCTAATAATGTAGTCAAATTTAACATGCAGTTCGACTTTGGGTTGTCGCTAGTAACAGGAAACTGTTTTATTTTAGACATAAAGTAGACAGATATATATATATTACACAGTATGTATTGTATAAAAAATTATAATTATTTGTAGGTTGTATGAAATTACCTAATATATAATATGTATAGTTCAAGAAATAATTACGAGGGGTGTTCAATAAGTAGCGAGAATGATGATGTATATACTTCTTGGTAAGAAAAATATTAATACTTGCAGGCATAGATTATATATCTGTAATATGAAAAAAGCAAAATGTTTTAGATTTCTTTTTTTTTTAATGTAGTCACTTGTTTGCTTAATTAGGAATGTGATCGCGGAAATGGAGAAAATTGAAGTTAGTGCGGTAATTTAATACCTGTACATGAAAAATTTCAGTACGGAGCAGATAAATCAAGACTTGCGGGAAATGCTTTTCCATATTTTTCAATTGTACGTTAGTGTGCTGAGTTTAACCGAAGAAGAACTTCCACCAATGATGACCCACGCTCGGGACGCCCTACGACAGCAGTAATAGAACAAACGGCTAAAAAAGTTGAAAAAAATGTTATCCGATCGTCGTGTTACTGTTCATGTTATAGCTGATGAAGTAAAGATTTCGATAGGTAGCGTCCATAATATACACGACTATTTGAGCATGAAAAAAGTATCATCGCACTGGGTGCCTAGAATGCTTAAAGACGCGCAGGATCAAAGAAGACTAAGAATTTCACAAAGTTTTGTTATAAATAGATCCTGACCGCTCTTTGGCTCTGACGAAACCTGACTTCACCATTATGATCCTGAAACCAAAGAACAGTCCATGACGTGGACGAGACCGCCATTTTCAACCCCTAAAAAAATTAAGGCAATTCCATCCGCCGGCAAGATTGTGGTCTCTCTTTTCTGGGATAGACAACGGGGTAGTAATGATAGAATAACTCAGTCACGGAGCCACTATTATGGACTATATTATTATCTTTATATGCAGAACAAATAATAAAAAATCGTAATGAAATACGCGAAAAACAGCGTGGATAACTAGCAAAAGTTGTTTTGTTTCACAAGATAACGCCCCCGCGCATAAACCCAAAGCTATGATGGCTGCCATTGAAGATGTTGGCTTTGAATTGGTGTAGCACCTACCGTATTCACCGGACCTCGCTCCTAGTAATTTTTATCTTTCCGCGGCTAAAAAAGCTCCTCAGAGTTCAAAAATTTGATGATGATGACGCAACAATAGTTGCTGAACACGATTTTTAAGAGATCAGGACGACTTTTTTCGAAAAGGATTTTTATGTCTAGAAAAAGATATATACCCAAGTGTATACTCCTAAAAGGTGACTACGTTGTAAAATATAATAGCATTTATAAAAGATAACTGCATCTTAGTCATTCTCACTATTTATTAAATAACCCTCATAGATTGTGAGTTTTATTTTTGTGAGGACTTAACGTTTGAAGTTTATTTCTTGATTCCTGTGTTATCAATTTTTAACCCATTCGAGATGGCAATTTGTTTGAAGTCTCTTAAAACGATTTTTTCTTTTTCTTTAAATTTTTTAAGATTTCTTTTAAAATGTATTTATTTTACAGTAACTCAAAATTAGAGATAATTCCTTTGAATTATTATAAAGAGAATTATTAATCATTTGGAGTGTTTATCTATATACTCAAGAATTTCGTAGTGCTCACAAAAACTTTGCATACACGGTGTGCGTCTGATCTCGAATGTGTCAATTTTATAATAGCAGATTAGATGGCAGGCATCTGTCGTCTCTCTGCGATAGTGAGATCTGGATGCCACACGTCCACGATGAGCACGAGCCGGGTGCCGGTGCCGTTGTGCCACACCTCGTGCTCGAAGCTGTCGTCGAACAACAACACCTTGCCTAACTGCCATTGCCTAAAATAATATATAATTATTATTTCTATTGGTATTAATTACTCAATACGCTGTGCGAGAAAAATTAACAGCAATTGTTGGTATTAAGTATCTACTTAATTGTAATGGTTAGGAATGACATCTGTCATTTTTAACTATTATATAAGACTAAACTAGGGATTTCCAAAGTGGTTATCGACCCCTCGGGGTCAACATAAACGAAAACTGATTTTGTGAATCGACGAGGTCTAAAAATCGACCCCAATTATATTAACACAAGTTCTTATTTAAAACTTTCAAGATAGGTAGGTACTGTATTATTTATGTTGTGTTACGTTACTAAGAATAATTAATATTTTTGTATGAAATAGTATTGTTGTAGTAATGAAAAATGTTTCAAGTTCGTACAAGATGAAGAACTCGGTAAGTCTGTGTGGACAAGTTTGTGCAAGATAATGAGTTCGAGCGTACGTCTTTCAGGCGCGTTTTGACTTGCCCTCTATTTGACGCTTACGCGATTTAACACGAACGAATTCATGATCAAGTCCAAACATGTTCCTGATATTTTACTATTTAACAAACTTGCACTTAGGTAGAAAGTTCATTTGCCTTTTTAAATTCGTTGGAGATTGAACGACAATAACTCATATAAGTACTCATTTATTTCAAGAGATTAGAAAGTTATTACATTGCTAATTAAGTGAAGTAAAGTGACTGATTACTGAGCTTTTTATAATGGCGGACATGAAAAATGCAGACAATACAGTTTGAACTACTTGAAGTTCGGATTTATTGCATCTTCATCAAATCAACACTTGCCGATGTGTCTCATATGTGAAAAAGTATTCAGTAACGATGTCATGAAGCCTTCAAAAATGGATGACCACTTATCAAGAGTACATGCTAACAAAAAAGTAAGCGCTTGTCATTTTTTCAAGCACTTAAAGAAAAACTAGACAGAAGGCGATAAGATCGATGTTTGCGTCATCTTTTAAAAACGATGATTGTTTACGAACGTCCTATAATATATCTTTACTAATACCGAAGTCGGGGAAGCCCCATACAATTGGAGAGCAGTTTATCTTACCAGCCATTGTGGAGGTTCTTAACAAGGTATTGCACAAACCAGCACACGATATTTTAAAGAGAATACCTTTGAGCAATAACACCGTTCAGAGACACATAGACGAGATGAGACGCGATGCGAAAAACATTTTATACATGTTCTTACTGACCAACAGATTCTCTCTCCAGTTGGACGAGTCTACATTACCCGGCAATGAAGCTCTGTTGTTAGGATATGTTCGATTTATCAAAGATGAAAATATGTGACAAGAACTGCTTTTTGGGACATATTTAGAGATTGATACCAGAGGAGGATCGATTTATCAGGCCGTGGCACATTTTTTTACTGACAAAGCAATTCCATGAAATTGTTTCTGTTGCGACTGATGGTGCACCGTCTATGCTTGGTCATCATCGTAGTTTTATAGCTCACTCAAAGCGACAACTGCCTGATGTACATTTACTGCGTGATTCACAGGCAGCATTTAGTAGCAAAAAAGCTGTCCTTGAGTCTTTAAGTCTTTCTGTTTGTTCTTAAAGTCTTTACAATACGTAATAAATGCTATCAATAAGATTCGAAGCAATTCTTTGAACTTTCGGTTATTTGCTCAGCTATGTGAGAAAAACGACGAAGTCATTACTCGATTACTTCTGCACACTGAACTTCGCTGGCTATCAAGAAGCTATTGCTTAGAAATATTTTCAGCCATTTTTGAATCTGTGTTAGAGCTTTTACAAGAAAAAGATCCGCATTTGGAAGAAAATCTGAGCTATTGTAAAACAGATATTTATTACTTCACTGATATCATGGAATGTTCAACAAAGTTAATTTGCGACTGCGGGGTGACAATCTTGACTTGATTAAAACAAAATCAATAATATCGGCCTTCGTGGGTAAACTAATCCTTGATGAACAAAATTTAGGAAGAAAAGAATATTCGCAGTTTCTGCATTTGTCAAAATTAACAGAAATGGTTCAAGATGATGACATTTTACTATTCGTCACTCACTTGGACGCATTACACATGGATTTTACGGAGAGGTTTGAGAATCTTTTAAATTTACAAATTCCTCAATGGAGAATAAATTCGTATAATAACACAGCCATAGAAGAAGCCAATGTGATAATGTAAAAAGAGTTGATTACCAAAAGCACAGACGAAGAGCTTAAGCAGAAGTTCAACCTAGGCTATCAGAAGTTCTGCTTGCAACGCAACATTGTAACACAGTATCCTACATTGTGGAGTGTGTATTTTGTTAAATTTGATGAGAAAATGAAGTCAAGTTTACTGACTTAACCAAGTGCAAAGTTTTTTAATTGGTACCTTAGTAGCTAGGTATTTTGTCTCAATAGGAAAAAACTAAAGATAGGCACACCCCTTATTTATAATAGTCTGCTAACTTAAAGAATTGCTAATTCTCATTGTCTTCTTCTATTAACCTAAGTCAGAATGAAAAATAACACTCTCTAGCAGCTGTTTTAAGTTAGCGGACCATAATGAGTAAGGGAGTTGATCTTAAAAGTAGGTAATTTGGCCATGGCATTTGGCTGAGGTAACAGTTCATTTTGGAAAAGAGGTCACTTGTCCAAAATAGTTTGGGGATCTCTGGTCTAAATTATTCCTATCTTATCAAATTAGTATTCTATTTTAATTTCTTTTATGGTTTGGTAATATTTGTTTGCAACTCACGATAAAAACACCACTTAAGTAAATCACATTAATTAAATATCGGTTTTGTAAAATCTCATAAATCAGTTATTTAAAGACAAGACAAACACGTACCTCGTTTCCTGGTCAACTCGTATATAAGTATCTTTGGTATTGCTTAAACCCAAATGCATTCGCAATCTACAATTGGTAGGACCCACGTGTGGCCGAACGTGAGTTCCGGGCTCCATTGAACTAAATTTTATTTGTCCCCTTCTGCAATAAGCCGCTGCTAATTCCGCTTTGATAATAGAACAAGTGACAGGAGCTCTCTTACAACGTCCGGGGATCTCTTGACCCCTGACGAATATATCCAATTGCGACCAGTCCCCTTTTTCTTTCAGTCCTTCCTTTTCTTTCTCATATAAAGCGCGTGCTGCTTCTCCCTCTTTTAATATTTCCCTCCACGATTTCTCTAACGCTCGCGCTAGTTTAACATAAGGGGTGTCTTCGATTCGCCACCACGAGCGACTCTTTAGTCTCTTCACATTATATAGAGAACGCTGTGCTGGCGATAGAAAATGTCCATTTCTGGCGCCGCGTTTATGTACTTCGTGAGCCTCCTCGAAGCGACCGAGTAATAAAAGGGCATCGCCTAAATGATAATAGAAACGTGGCTCGCACGCAGGTCCCGTGTCATTCTCTAAAGCTTTGCGAAATAATTCAACAGATTCTTCGACTTTATTATATTCAGTTTTTAACACAAATCCATAGTGGGCTAAAGCTACTCGATCGTTTGGCCACAACTTAAGTGTTTCTTTTAATACACCACTAGCTAAGTCAGCCCTGAAACAAGAATTATAACTACTCGAATTTTCCATTACCTCAAAACAATTATATTATATAGATGACAGCAATAACATTTTGTCAAACGTGTAACTTGGGAAGAAATTAGAATTTTTTTTTTCTTCTTTCTCTGGTCATTTATTCATCATCGTCGTTCATTGCTTTTGTGTCAATGATAATTTAAGATTGTATAAAACTAATCACGTATTTTTTGGGTCAGCATTAATTTTAGCATTTTGGTATAAATTACATGTTGAACATGATATTTATAGATATTAGAGGATAAATTTCGATAGCTTAGTAATATATATTAGCTATTTATATTAGTAGTGTTGATATAACTTGAGGTATGGGGCCAGGAAATTAATTTTCTGATATAAAATAAAACGCAATACATAAATAATTGCAAAATTGTTCAGAGGTAAGAATGATGTATAGCAAAACTGTAAAAGGTACCTGTTAGCCATAAGGAAGGCGACAGCCAAATTGTTACGATATGAAACGTCATCGGGGAACCGGCGGATTAGCAGACGATAAACAGGTTCAGCGCTCAAGTAATTACCTGGGAAAAGTTATAAAACAATTTGAGTATTATTCTGAATTAAATATAGAACTGTTATGAAGTGTATCCTACTACACGTGTGCACAGTTGAAGTTGCCGAATATAACTAGCGAAGTTTTATTATGTTCGTTTTCAAGTTATCTCTGTTTAAACTTTACATAAAATTTATAATTATCCAAAATATGGGAAAAAAAATACATAAATAGATACCAGACATAGATACAGAAGTGAGACTTAGAAATTTCTTGTGGTAAATGAGTCCGGATCGCTTATAAGAATGTGTGTAGAAAACCACATTTCGCTCGTTGCTTGAGACCAAAAATGGTTCCTATTAACACAATAATTTCAGTTTCACGTTCGTAAGTTGAACATACCGTTGGCAGTCATAATAGGCGGTGCTAGCGTCATGTATATACTTTGTCTGTCACTTGCAAGAGTTTTGCCTCATAGTAGACTGTATTTGTTTTTAACTCTTGGTTATTTTCTATTCACTTTATAGGAGACAAACAAATGTATAGAAATAAGTTTATTAGTGGAGGTAAGTTAGTATATTAGCCTAGATATTGTACCGTTCGCTCTGTTTAATCTATTCAAGTATCGCTCGTATCGGTGCCATATCAATACGAGCAATAATATCATACCATAATCTAATTACCATAATCTACCTCTGAACTGTATTCTGTCTAATGCCCTATTGGTGACTTGGAGAAGTTTTTTGTCGGTGAGATGTTCGTTCATCTTGAGTAGTTGCAGGTAGGCGGAGATAGCGCGAGTCAGCAGTCTGTTGTCGCGACGATGCTCCGCCTCAGTGTCGAGCGCGCGCGCCGCCAGCCACAGCGCGCGCCCGCTGCCCGCCAGTTCGTCGCGCGTCAGCCGCTTATTAGCCGCCGCCCACTCGCCCTCCACACGTTAGTAAACACTCACACGCAGTTCACATAAAACACATACGCACACATATTATACGGACACAGTTGGGGCTAATGAGACACATTATTATATAAAAACGTTCACTTAATACTTTATCATTTCGACATTCAAGCTAAAATTGTCTTTTGCTCGTTATTCTACTATTTTCTAACATATCCAAACATCTTTACATATTAAGCGAACTACGTCCATATAACATATACATTTAATTAGGTCGTAACCATCATGCGAGCGACATGTAGTTATGATGATATGTCGCAAGCGTTGTATTCGGGGTCAAATCGTGCGGGGTGCTGGCACAAATAACAGTCCGAATACTACACCTACGAGATTATGGGGAAAAAATGGCACAACGAGAAAAGGGCGTAAATTAAAAGGGATATTTTAATAGCAAAAAAAAAGTGTTAATCCAGCCAGTCCTGGAATTGAACATTTACAATTGAATTAGATTAGATTACATTTTGTAATTACTTCATAGTTGTATCAGAATCGATATGCTTCTATTATTAATTGTTCGTAAAGACGACATAAGTAAACGTATTCTTACTTATCGTTTATTTATTAGTATAATAGTCTTTAATAATTAAGGGATAAAAGCAGGAATTTAGATTCACATTAGAACTATGTGTTAATTTTAATAATTACCTAATAATGGTATGTTAGAACAAAATTATTAGGTATTAATATTCAATTCAACTTATTCAAATAATCATTTTTATTGAACTAAGAAATAATTTTGCATGCTTATAATAGTTTTTGTGCAATATTTGATCACATCTTTTTAAATAATTTTGATTGCTTTTAAATATTAAAACGAGATTGTTTAGTTCAGGTAAATAAATTTACACATGCTTTAAGATTATGTAAAACATGCTACATTAAATAAGAATACATTCACTTTGCAAATTTATCGAATCTTAATTCTGACAAATGATTCCAATAGATACTTTTTAATACTTTATATAACTGATCACAGTGCTGTTTATATATTTTAGATATAAGGTGTTTTTATGTATCTTTTCGGTTTTATTATCATTTCGGTATCATATTGCATATACAGTTTCTGTATAAAATTCGGTGCTGTAAAGCATTTTCAATTTAACAGATTCCTCATACTTAAGCTGATATGATACAGTGTATCACAGTGAATAAATGGTAGTAATAAATATATAATACCTGGCGGATTTCTTGTTCGGCGTAGTCTAGTTGCTGGCGCCAATATTGTTCACTAGGTTCACCCGGCCACTTGTCTTCCAAGCTATTTCCACCATCCTCTAAAACCATAAAATACACAATTTTTATTTTCCTTTTCGCGTAATAACATTAATTCTTGTAATCATAATGTTAAGTGATATTATAATAGTTTAAGTATTTAAAAATTTCAAAAAGCTAGCATTAACACATTGATAACTGGTTACTATATACTGTTACTCGTTTTTCGTTTGCTCTTTTCTTAAATATGTAATAAATTTGAAAGATGTCGCATTATAAACATCAATTATATTTTCGGTCATATCAACGTCTTCTTGACACTTTACCTTTGTATACGATCCCAAAATTATTGTCAGACATTGCCTCATAACCGTATGTTCGTATGGATCAAAACAACAAGTATTGATCATACAAGTTGCACGAAACCTTTACAATTATGTTTAAAACGTGCACAAAAAGATAAATATTGTAAAATGTGTAGTACAATTGATATTTATATCTTAAAATAATGGTAAGTAGAAAGCAACAAATGTTAAGAAAACTCACATATATTTGTTAGTCATGCCAACTACGAACGTTATTTGGGTTAATGCAGAGTCCATGCTTGTGGCGGTGGCTTAGTGATGTAACGGATACACTCAAACGTGTAGTGGTTACTGTGTTTTTGTCCGGGCCTATCGGGTTCGGGTAAGCGCCCGTATTTCGCTTCAAGACGGCTCAAAAGTTCAGCATCATCGACGTCAGATATCTCCTCTTCGTCCTCCTCTTCGATTTCTTCGTCAATTTGCTCATCGTCTATAATTTCAACATCGTCTGGAACTTCTTCTGTCACTGATTCGTCGTCATCTTTTTCAATTTTAAGCTCAGCCTCCTTTGAGTTTACCTTTTCTTCGCGTACTAAATCTTCCTCTCCGTCAATATCTTCGTCATCATCACTATACAATTCTTGGTCTAAAACGTCTTTTCTCACTGGAGTCACTTCCTGTTTTTTTTTTAAATAAATGGATACTTAATTTTTATAAACATTATAATGAATATGTAACATTAACACTTACCCCTTTTACTTGTTCTTGATGTTTTAAGTGTTCTTGGTCGTCTTCTTTTTCAGTAATTGTATCTGATTGAATAGATTTTTGATGTTTTACGATAGTTTCAATAGATTCGACTTGTTGTGGATCAAAAATCTGCTGAGCTAATTGCGGCGCTAACTCTTTCGGAATGAGGGTCATACGTCTATCAATTAAAGAAGGACTCTCGTCACGTATTGTGTTATCTTCACTTTCCGACGCATCTGCGTAGAAGAAATCGTATGACTGGAATATACTATACCTACATCGCGTATACTGTAAATGTTTCACAGGGCACGTATTAAATAAATTTCAACTTAGAATTTACAAACACTAGCTTGAATTAATGTGATAAATAAAGTATTGGAAACGATTACTATTTAGTGTTATGGTAAATAATTTTAATCAACATTTTCTAAATTTTTGGTTCTATTACTTTTCTTTAATGGTATATCAGTTCGATAAAACAATGTTGCTACGTTAAACAAATACGCACCGCGTGGCGCTGTGAAACGACGTATGACGGCGTGTGTGGCCACCAGCAGCGCGCCACCCACCGTCAACTTCAGCCACACTGCAACACACGCGATACGTTTAAACCATAATACTAAATAATAAATAACATCACGTGAACCGCACACCTACTCATTTGTCTATCCTGTCTAAAAAAAAAATGTCAATACGTTTGCAACCCCATAAACGACGATACGGTCAGTTTTATTTATAATGTGGCATTCATTTTGTCCGACGTTATTCATTTTTATTATATTATATTCTCTGAATGATTTTGAAACAAATATTTTTATGAATTTATGTATAAATAAATATATGAACTATTTTCCACACATGGTACTCTGATCCATAGCTAGGTAGCTAGACAGCACCTGCAGGATGCGTTATCATAGATCGATATGCTGTATGCAATTAAGTGTTTTTAAAGAAATAATATATACATATATATATATATA
>DWQX01006728.1:0-10971 GCA_018245475.1 Pharmacophagus antenor | reverse complement strand
TATATATATATATAAATATATCAATGTAGTAGTAAGCAATATAAGTAAAATCATTACAATATACAATTTAAGTAAATAATAGTTACTACGACAATAGTTGACGAATAAAATTTGAAGTAAACTCGGTGATCTGAAACGTTTAACATTTATTCGAATTAAACATTATTCTTGCTTTCAATGTGAAATAACACGTTCACGATTATCGAACTTGAAAATAAACGGGAAAACCGTATGCACAGAATGTCTACTGTCAATAAATACCTACTAAATATGACGAAGTTGAAATACTTTCACGAGTTATAATCTATTTGGTTTTAATAATATTTAATGTCATCTAAAATTAATTAAATATTTGATAAATCAACTATATCTTTCTTTAGTCAAAGAATAATAGAAAAATATTTGATAAATAAGTTTTATTTCATCCAAGGTTCGTACGTTTTTGCCATTTAACGTATACGTATAGTTTAGGCGTATAACTTATCATTTGAAAATACCGAAATTCAGTGATCAGAAGCCTACCATAAGGTTAAATAAAAAGTAAAAGAATCTTACAAATTAAGTAATATTTGTAATCTCCATATAGATACTTATTTACCTCTTTAATTCCCTTTTGAAGTTTAAACAACCTCCATAAAATCCGTGGCGTGCCTGTAGTGCAAGCCCGGACTCTTAAATTACTCATTATATAATGACATCAACATAATTAAATATCATTATATCATGTAATTTTTTCCTTTTTTTATCTTTGTCGTCGTGTCATGAATTTATGTGAATTAAATGTACATTACACCTTAAATATACAATAATATGGACTTTGCGATGTGTACAACGATACCGCCATTGTATTTTTAATGCACAATAAATTAAAAAAATGAAAGACAATTTCAAGTATTTGTGAATATTGCAATGGAATTTCCTTAACAATGTTAATTTTATATACCTATAAATCTGTTGTTTTATGAACATTACAACTTTTATTATTTCAATATTTTTCAGATATTTCCTACTACGCCTACTTCATTAGAAACTGATAATCCATCAAAATGCGAAGCTGCAATATTAACTTGCTGCAGATTTCCGGAATCAAGTGACAAGAAGGCGTGCTTCTCCTCATATAGTTGTAATAAAACGTACGCCACAAATGTTGCATGCAAGAAGGAAGTCATACAGACCGTTGTTCAAAAGTTCATAGATGCCTATGCGCCTAAATAAAAGAAAAAATTAATGAAGAGCTGGTACAATATTTAAAACTTGTTATTGTAAAACAAGGGCCACATTGTCATTAACTATAATAATCAAGATATTTAATTCCATACAAATTAAAACTAATATACAAGTAAAAATTCTAAAATTATTATTGAATATATAAGATGGGTATTGTATGGCTCACTTTTAAGTAAAGCTTTCTCATAAAATTTCTGTGGCTGTGGCTAACCATACGATTAAAGGAAATCAGTTCAAGTTTTTGTCATTAATCAAAATTATAAAGTACGTGAAAGACCCTTAAAGATTTTATACTAAATAAATTCTAATTAATCTTGTAATGTCTCCCACGAGGAAGTTAGAATAACGTATAAATGTAAATACCAACGATAAATATGATACCACCACCAACGATACATGTACATGACATGTCACGCGTTTGGAAAATCCCACATTCAGTCCAACAACCGACTCCCAGACAGGAAAACGACAATCAGTGATTAATATTTATTTTATCGGGTGTTAAATATTTATGTGAAAGCAAATAAGTCTTGTTTCATAAGCATCGAGAACATTAATTATATTCGATAAAAAAATTACGATCTCATATCGATGTTGGATGTCATGAAATGGTTTAACAAGAAACCTTAATAAATTAACAATTCTGTGACATGACAATAAAATATTTTTTTTTTTGTAAATAATTACTGAGATTTTTTTGTGTAGTCCTCACTAGAAATAATATTTTTTCTTGAAATTTATTTCTTTTTTTTTATTATTTATACAATGATTGTAGTATTAAGAAAAAATATGCAAAACTGAATATACAATCATAACCTAATAAAATATAATAAGTCCACATATGCAGCCAGTTTCCTAATGCAAAGACTAAATTATATGTAAAAGGAAAACAAACACGCCTGTGACTAACCTAAAAACGTTTTTAAAGAATAATGGAAATTAGTAACTCATTAGCGCCTTTAAAATACAATTGTGGTGAACATCAAAAAATATTTTGACGACTTTATCGTCCTGTTGAAATAATCTAATTTATAGAACTAATTTTTTAGCATAAAAAAGGTGCTTTATAAATTATTAAAAATTGCTAAAATATTTATCAACTCTCTGTAAAAGTTTTTAGACCTAATCAACATATGCACGCAGTATCATAATAATTACGTATAATTATCGTGTGTACAGTGTAATGAACAAAACTTAACGTATATGTAATAATTAAATAAAAACATTTTTGAATTCATAGACTAATTTGGGAATGTTATAAATTATGACATTAAAAAAACTCATTTAATTTACACTTATGTTCAAAATAACCTGGCACATTTGCCTGTTCTACTTATAATTTTTTTTAGTAAGTAGATTTAATCAATTATTTATGACTGATTAACAACTAAGTACTATTCGATGTAACATTTGAATCCTAATAAAATGGCAATAATCATTCTTTAGACTTAGTCATGTAACAGTTTTATTTTGTAATAATTACCTGTGGCTAAACATACCTTTTTTGTTCTTAAATACAAAAAATTCATGATGTGATCAATTTGTATCACATGCTCCTATTATATACCACAGAACCCAGGTATAGATATTACCGACAAAGCGACAAAAACAGACTAGACTAGAAGGACATTAACTTGTTGGGCAATTATAATTTTGCCTAAAACTGTAAGTTGTCTAGATGTTTTCACTGCACCAAAATGCGCTAATCACCTTGAGAAACTTACTACTTACTGTAATAACGAAAATTATATTTCATTATACCAATAATTACCTACAACACTTTCCAAACTATAACAAATGAATGTTTACATTAAAAATAATCTTGACGATGGTACCAACCTAGTTGATCTCCGACTAAAAAGACCTACTAACGGCAGCTAATAAAAATTCAGTTGAAAGCAAATGTGTTAAAATTTAATAAACATTGTTGAACCATTTTTTTTCTTCTCAAGCATTTGCGTTTCATAATTCAAAACCTGTTCCCCGATTTAAGTATATATCTTCTCTAAATTTATTTTATGTGTTCTGATTCCATTAAGATCAAGAACGATTATTTTTATAACGTAATTTTCTGGTAGCGGTAATAGTAGAGTCCCGAAAACATTGAAACGCAATGATATTTCTTGTCTATATCTTAAAATTAATAATTAGTATCTCTACACCGATCAAAAAGTTTTGAAGTAATTTTCCTGCATAAATCAAAAATAAAACGAACAGCGCTAAAACGTTACCTATGATCAATTTTATTATAATATTTTCAAACAGTTAAAATCGTTCAGTGTCATCTGTTGGAAACATTCAAAACCTCCTACGTGTGTGTGCTAGTGCTAGTTTTTTAAGAGCTAATTTTTTAGCTCGGGCATTGGATTAGCGTCCTTAAATGTTTAGTACTAACTTTGTTTTTGATTACATACTATAAAATTATGTCTAAACTATTAACTAGTTAAAATAACGACATATTTAGTAAATAGTCAAACTTTTTTTATATGTAGTATTAAATGCTATAATGTATGTTTTTCAAGACATATTTCTTTCTCACAACTCCTAAAATGGAACGTAAATATCTTATAAACTTTTTAAGTTTGTAGTGATATATAACCGGTTCGATGAAACTTACAATAAGACAAGAAAGAACTGCCGTGTCAATATAAAAGCATTTTAGTAGTGAAGCGAGTGCTTAAAAGGGAACACGTGTATCTAATGTTCTTAATTAAAAAAAAAACCCGAGAAGTAAATATATTGAAGCTTTATATGTGGTTAGGTGATTAATATATATTAGTATAATTTCTGTCAAGATAACAAAGAATAATAATAAACAAGTATCGACTGAAGTAGCATAAGCGAAGGTAAATATTCAAGTTTATGACTAACATTTTAAGTCATTAACCCGTATGCTTATATATATGCTTGTACCAAAATGTAAACACAAGCATCAAATAAAATAAATATTTCCTGAACTCGATATTAATATAAAATCGTTTTCAATAAAATTATATGTATTATTATTTTTTGAAACAATAACAAACGACATACATTCATACGATCATATTTATGCGATAAAAATAACAATGACGTATGTACGTAAAATGTAACTTCCACGGGAAAATATATCTTATTATAACAAAATATATAGATTTCAGTCTTGTCTGATTCACTGAGCGATAGACCTATGTATCACAGCATAGCCTAAACAGTTAGTCCTAGATACATGAAGTTTGGAGGGTATGTTTTTGGTTTGTGTATGTATCCACTAATAAAGGATTTTTTTAAATTTTATCTCTAAGGAGGATAGGATAGGGGCGCGGACAGCAGGAGTGAAGGGGGTTAAATTTCAATAAAACTTTATTCTCGGAGTTGTTGACCTCGTGAAATTTGTACACACACTGGAGGAGAATTCATCTCAATATTAATTAAAAAAAAAATTAACGACTAATATTTATATAATGTACTGATCGATTGATTTAATGAAGGAAGTAATTACGAGTACGTCATTTTAATTTATAGCATTCAATTAAACGAATCGTTAAGAAAAATTAATAAAATACAATTTTCATCATCAAAAGCCGTTATTAAATTATATAGTAATAAACTTAGAAATATTTTTTTTAAATAAATTGCAGATGGCGAAGTTATTACTTCTGACAGCGTGTTTTATAATCATTATTTGCATGGCAAGATTTAGCGTAACCAAATCTATTTCACACGTAGAACTAAATGTACGGCCCCTAAAAGAAGGAGAAACAAATACTATATCTCACGGTGATAATGAAAAATACAGTTACAATAAAAATACGAAGCCAATTAAAGACAACAAAAACAGTAACAGCGTATTAGCATCATTATTTAATTTAATGCAAAATATCGAAAACAGTTTATCATCCGCACAATCAAATGCGCAAATGTATTTTTCAATATTAAGAGTTTTAATATTTCCAAAGAATGGAACACAGATAAATTTTAATGCAACTACACAAGTGCCGGCAGTAGTAACTAGCACAGAAAAAGTGTCAGTTACGACGCCGTGCTATGACGACGACGACGACGATTCTACACGACCGATAACTTTACTTGATATTAAATCTGACAAATTTAGAAAATCAAAAGTAGATGAAATATCAAGAAAATTTCCAGAAGTTGAACACGGCAGTATCCAATCTGGAGCATAACTCTAGTAAGTACTCCGTTTAATTCATGAACATAACTCACAAATAACTACGATTTCAAATATAAATAAGATATTATTTGCTGAGATGCGGCTAATAATTTCGATTTCAAAGCAAAGGCGAATATTAGAGAACCGCATATTGACATTCGGCGCTAGAAATCGGTTAACCTTATCCCATATTACCAACAGTCATTACATTGCGGGTTATTTACTTTTGCTTTGTCTCGCAAAGCATGTTTATACCACTTCGTTTGCGTATAAATTTTGTAACTTCCATAAAATAACAATAACAAGACAAAAGAATACTTGCATTATTTTTCTGTTCATTGCAAATTAGCACAAATATTTTTATCTCCGACCCAAGAAGGGAAGTGTATAAGTATAACGTTTCTGCGTATCTTCGTGCTTAGTGAGTGGCATGCAAGCGACTGAACTGATTAAAGGGAAATGGGTTCTGCCATTTGAAGATTATTAAGTCTTTTCCATTGAAAACTCTCACGTGTTTTTAGTTTCATAACAAATTGTTTAAAATTAACATTTAAATAATAAAAAATATATTCAAATACCTTGTATTTCAGGTTTCAAGAATAACAAGCGAGTGGCATTCAGAAGAATGTTATATTCACTCGCTTTGAGTATCAAACATTAATCAATGACATGGTTATATAATCAGTCTTGTTATGATAAGTGTGTTAAGAAAATTTCAATAAATCAGGTTTGTACAGGTTTCAATGAAAACAAATTTTGTCTTAACCAAAGTGCTTCTGGAGAAAAATTTTCTTTGTTTTTATCTCTGTCTACCTTCTAAGGTTTCTGATTGTTATAAAAAATATATATTAGAAAAAAAAATTCAAAGAAAATGCAAAATAATTGTTAAACATCTTCATTGAGGACAGTAAAATATTTAAATGATTCTACTATTCAAAAGATTGTAACAACAAAAATCCCAAAATATTCATCGATTTTTGTGAATCTTAACTGTTAATTGACTTAAAGAGACAAAACGTATTATATAAGAAATCACTAGCTTATTGTGAAGTGATTTTTTTTGAGGGGCACTATTGAAAAATCCTATTTCCTATGGATCACATATCACCGTACATAATTTGAAATAGTCACTTAACTGCAATTATTCCCAATGACCCCGCCGAACAGAGCAGCATCTTTTTGAGCAAAGCGCATGTTGACATAGACTATAAGATAAACATTTTTAAAGCTTAAAGTTGCAATAAAAAAACGGTTTATTTTTTTAAAACATACTTTATATCGCCTTGTTACGTTATTCAATTAAATAACACTCTTATATCTAAATTCATAAAATATAAATTTGTATTAAATTAGCTTTAAAAACTATCACAAAAATCATAATACGTTTTGGACTTCAAGAAAGTAATAATTATTCGGCTTGTGAAGGACGACCGAGGAAAACTTAGAAGTTTTGTATTCGAGAAATATCGCCGCATATAAAATCACGATCACTCGAAAAATGACACATTCAATTTTTATTTTGATTGTAATGATGAAAATACCTGTTTTGTTGCCGGACCTTAATGTATATGGTAAGAACTGATGTAGAACTTGACTCTAATCACAGGTTCCTCTCTCCGGTGATCACTAACAGATTATGCATTTCCAGTACGATCAAACTAAAAAGTGTGTATGCTATGTTCCTATTTGAAACGTGGAATTCAACGCCTTGTAAAGCAGAGGTCGTTGATTTCGGTACCATCTACATAAGTGGTGTAGTTGGTTGGTGTCAGTGTTCTTACGCCTGCATAACTACCAACCTCATATAGTCAATCTGCTCTCACAGCGGTATTGCTTTGTTCTGGTATTCATACAAAGAGTACCTTGGTTTTCTGTCAATCATGCTAAACGACAAGTATTAGCCCAATATCGATATAATCCTGCATGTCGTATATACCTATATGTCGTAATATGGCTTATGTCACGTCGATCATATGCATCATTGTTATGGGCAGTTTTCAGCATACTGCACATCTCGTCTCTTTATAGTCAAGATATATCATCTTACAAAACACCACATATCCTTAAAAAGAGAAAGTTTCAAGAAAGCGTTCAAAAGAGAAAGTGATAATAAATTCCGGTTCATATTAAGTGGAGGAGGTAACTGCTTTTCCTTCCTAGCGTTGCAAAAAAATATATATTGGATAAATTATTCATGCATTATGAATTCTCAATAGTTCTTTTATGACTGTGACTTCGAACATTTTCGTCCTCTTTTCAACTGATATGAGTATATTTTAAAAATTAATAATAAAATTGCTTTTTGATAATAATACCATAAAATAAATTGAAACACCGATGCAGTGACCGAATGTCTGTTTAAGGGTAGAATTTAATTTGCAACGGTATGACACACTACGGGTAAACTGGTATTAGAATACCTGTTTCCCCTTAGTGTTTACCGCAACATTTATATTACGTTTAATGCATTTAATATAATAAAAAAAAATCCATGGCCTTATATATTTTCCTAAAAAGAGGCAATATAGATGTTTATGAAGTAATAGTGACTTCGATATATTGTTTGAGAAAGTATGTAAAAAGTAACTTCCTAAGGAAATACTGTTATACTCCGAAAGGATTCCAATCGAAAAAATAACCTTAGATATTATTAGATGATGAAATGACATTTGTGCAGTACGGTGAACAATAACAGATTATAATGTGACCTCTGTGCCCGTCTACTATCTACATTATATACTGTACAAAAAATTAATCTAAAGGAGACAGGTCAAAAAGCCAATAACATTCCCCGTTAGACTCCCAATTGCATTCTCAATACCATGACAATGTGACGTTCATCTATTAAAATTTAAATGGAACAGTAAACGGTAAATCGCGTGAACACGCACTACATACAAGTATGGGAAATACCTTCACAAAGAATACTATAACGACCGGGAAAATAAATGTTACTAGATAAGTTACTATTCTTAATAGACTAGAGAAACCAGAGGCAGAAGTTTTGCGCTCATTATGATGTGAGAAAATTGTTGTTACTAATAAAATTACCGACGTAAGCGGACACCTCGTATCCCAAATCACGACCTCAAATTTGATTGATACTAAGAATATCTGATACACCTTATAATTTATTTTATAAACTCTTTTATACAGACTTAGGACGTTTATGTTTTTAAAATTAAACAAAGTAATTATTTCAAGCAAATTTTTTAAACCTTTAGGTATAAAAAACTAAGATGTAAATACTTATAAAATGTCTGACCACTACGTTAGACGATTAAAAAAAGAAGAGAAAAAAATCCTTTTATGTCCTAGATATACTCGTGAAGTTTAAGAGAAATTGTTCCTTAGCACTCATTTTTTTTAAATAATATATATACATAGTATAGTATAAATACTAATTAAAATTATGTCAATTTTGAAATATATCGCATATTTTTAAAATGAATGGCCACTCCGCTACTGTAAAACGAAACATAAATCTGCATTTGACATAAACCGATTCCGATAGATGGAGCTTAAGCCATGTTATTATTTGGTAACAATTTCTTTTTCTCCATAGATTAATGTATAGAAGTAGCAATTGCATTTAGTTGACACCTAAATTCATAAATCTTTTGTGTGCTGTAAATTATATAAACGTGATATTGAACATGAAGATGACGATCTACGATCTCTTATAATACTAAGCTGTACAGATATGACTAACGCACGACAATAACTATGAATATAAATTTATAGAAAGGACTTTTTGACCGCCTCCGAGACGCTATGGTTTACTGCTTTTCTTGTATGGCGAAAGTCCCGAGGTCGACTCCTGGCCCACATGAATAGCAAAACTTTGATAGTTATAAGATTTTTTGTGCCCGCCTGGCTAGGCACCACCCGCAATGTCAATCTGCTGTCATAACACAATTGCTATGTTCTAGTAATCACACATGACAGTCAGAAATATTCTGGCATTGGGCCAGCTTTACCAATTACGACATCATTGTCACTTTACATCAAACGAAGTTGCGATCAAGTATTAGCCCACATCAGTTAAAATTTTAAAAATTATTAAACTTCAAACGGTTATACCGATTTTATTGAATTTTATCTGAAGACATTCTTGGTGGAAACTCATATAAAAAAAATCAGATGAAATCTAGGCCAACTACTGTTAGCCCCCATAACAGATAAAGGAAAACCATTTGGAATTAGCATAAAATGATGCTTGTTTTACAATTATTATCTTAAAACGAATTTTTTATGCAGGTATATTAAAAAGAAAATAAAACATTTTTGCTCACAATCGTATTCACTTCAACTACATAAAAAAATAATGAGAAAATTATAAGACGCCAGTTACTTTTAATTGAAGGTACATTGTAACTTAAGTAGTTTTGACCTTTGTCGATAATGTGTATACCTTAAGACACAAATAAAACTAAATGCATTTATTGAACCTCTGTTATAAATACAAATAACATTAGTGTATTCTTATTACGCAGTTACAACTGCGTAAGTACTAGCCAAGTTTACGGATGCTATTATAAAATTCATTAGTAAGAAATATACTTGCATTATTTTTATTCATTTTAATAAAATATTCAACCTTTTTTTTTCAGGGGACACAAAAACGTATTAGTAATTGTTGCGTAGGCCGCGAAGAACAAATATTTATGGATTGAGTTCGTGGGTTTTGTCCATTTTTAAAAATATAATTAAACATCTATGGTAGATAATCTCGAAATCACGGTTTTTATAAGGGACGCGTGGTACAAAATGGTTGATAATAAAGTAACACTTTATAAGTACTAGTAGTAGCTCGGAGGGTATCATGCGGCTCCCGGGTGTCACGTATAGCTGGATTAGTACGTTTTTTAAAAAACTAGAAAAGAAGGCGTGTTTTTTTTTCACGCATAACTTTTTAATGGTTGGCCAAAAAAATGTCGTAAAACGAGATAGCAAATCAAACAATTATTTATAAAAACTTGTGAAATAACCAATTATTAAAAATTTTAGAACACTAATATAATGAAAGTTCTTTCAAAAAATAATGATAAGAAGATGATCTTCGTCCATTAATTTTTTAAAATGTTTTATACTATACTACATTGCTTCGAGGTTGCTCATAAAAATTTAACGAAGCAGGATGTTATTCCTGTAATTTCAGTTCTAGACAGAGCGGCTATTAATTCATAACACTGGATTATTAACATTTTAGACGGTAATTTAGTTAACTAACTTAACTACATTCATGGTGCAGTGGTTTATCGCGTGCCTTGTGAAACGGAGGTCCAAGATCCGCTTACGGGACCACTTAATTAGTGAAGTTAGGTGGGGGTAGGTTTTTTCAAACCCGGTTAGCCAACAGCTTCTCAGTGTTTTAGCAATTATATGAGAGTCAATGTATTAATGGTGAGAAAGCTCACGCTCATCTACGGCAATATGGTCACTAAAAATCATGTGTCTATTGAGATCTTTTTTTTTTTTGTTTGCGCGGGGAAAATGCATTGCTGCACAGTACCCCCCCCGTGGGAGGGGGAGGCGTGTGTGGGGCTACCGGCGCCCTGAGAAGGGCACTTTTCCTGGAAATAGAATTA
>DWQX01006727.1:0-10971 GCA_018245475.1 Pharmacophagus antenor | reverse complement strand
ATATTAATATAATTATATTTATTTTTTACTACGAATTTGTATTGCAGTAGTATAATTAAAAACATATTAAAAATAAGCTACGATTTAATGGATAAAAAAAATTTGCAACTGAGTGGATACACATAATGATACCATAGCTATTTTTTTCTTAATCCATCCAATTCGTAGCTCTTGCTTAAGACGTTTTTCTTACACTACCGGATTACAAGCCTGAAATTGCATACTCTATTTAAGAAATAATATACTCCAAAATTAATCAATCATATATATGTACAATTTTTCACACGATCACTAAGCTATGAAAGCTAATGAATTATTTCATGCAAATGTGTAATTTACAAGATATATATGTCAAAGCTTGAACTTGCTCGACAGCATTGGTTCTCAAACTTTTACAGACTACTTATTACTTATTACTGCCCCCTATAGAAGGATAAAAAACGTTTATTATATCACCTTAAAATTTATCATTTCATTATATTTAATTTCTAATTAGATTGGTTACTTTCTTATAATTTTGAATATACAAATAACAAATATTTTACGACCAAACTTCACCGTTGTAGAACTAACCTTACTGAGGATGGTACCAGAATTGCTGAAAAATGTGTCTTTTTCGTGAATCGTAGTATTTTATCAATGACAGATATTGTTCTCCATCCCGCTTAGTGGGTTAAATGCATGATTTTTTCCAAGTAATGCGCCGCATTTTATCACCCATCAAGTTTATACGTCGAAAATAATATACATTATCCCGCCAAAACTAATGCTAAAACAGTCTTGGTTGTCCACGGTTGTCAACATCGTGGATTCGAGATCACACACATACACACGCACACACACAGGTTTTTCGATGCAGGGAATTGTAACTGATTTGTAGACACGTGGCGACGTTATACATTTAATGGTTAAATATGAAGGAGAACTTCGTTAAATTACAACCGGACACACTCCCAATACAAAGTTTGTTTGTGTACATTTCTTATACCGTGTAGTAATCTGTGAGGCGCATAGAACGTTGAAGCAGTTCTCTTTGAGTGCAGCGTAGGGAACCTATTTGTATCGATGCAGTGGAAAACCACCGCGGAAGCAACAATAGCCACGCCATCAAAGGTTTTTTATACGTTTTTCTTTTTTTGAAATCCACCAAACGCGATAGCCTTTGGAAGAGATATACCAGGTCGGAAAATGAATTGATGTTTCCTAGATACGCTTTCTGTCGGTACCTGCGAATGAGTGTATTTTTTTAGTAGCATTTCATTCGCTTCTCATACGAACTGCTGTCGTTTCGAGTTGCTGTAAAAAAAATTAAACTTTAAAAAAATACAGACAGCAACATGAACGCATTTCACATAAAATATGCTTTTGAGAAAGTCACTCACAATGAAATGTAGACTGTTAAAAAACGTTAATATTAATAAATAGCCAAGTGTGAGCCAAACTCGCAACTAGAAGGGTACCGAAGAATATAAAAAGAATTTGTAACAAGGCGGTAAAAAGTTGTAAAAGCTATTAACTCGTAATACCTATTAAGTAGTCGAAAAAATGCCATTGACACTCGATAGGTGTAGCTTATTTATAATTCGTTTATTTCGTTTCAGTATTTTTTTAATTAATATATATTTTATTATTTGTTATTGCAGCAGCATTAGTAATACAAATAAATAATTTGCGAAAATTGAACTTTCTGCCTATTACAGTTCATGAGGTAGAGCTCGCTGACAGACAGACGGACAGCGGAGATTCACTAATTGGGTAGGAAATACTAACAATTAGCATGGTAGTTCTAACTACATTTGGGCAAAATTGATTTTGAATGGAAGATTTCATTAAAGAGGTATTATTATATTCATTAAAGAGGTTCGTTCTTTATGTATGAAGCTGGTCATCACTTTGTACCTCCAATGATAGAACAAGCATTATAATATATAGCGGTAATGTAATCAACATTACTCGCGCATTTATTGTGCGTTAGTTGTACGATCAGTCCACAGAAGTTAAAAGTCGATTCCTTATCGAAAAATGGCGAATTATAATACGAGTAACGTACTAGATATTAAATTAAATTCGATTTTCACAATTGCAAATCATTAAAAAAGATATGGTACACATATTGCTGTTTAGAATAACCTTATTTCTAGGAATAACGCTAGGCCCATATGGAAAGTAAGTCTTAAATCCAATAATCGGTAGCGGTATTATCATACAAATGGAAAAGTCCATACCCTTTTTAACACTGCCTACCGCACAAGTTACAGAGAACTATTTGGTTTCAACTTCCGATAGTAAACAAACTCCCGGCCGAGGCAGTTAATAATGACAGAAAACGAGAAACGCGTCGCTGAAAGTTAAAATGGGAAATCTGCCTGATTGGTCGAGCACCGACTTCATTCAAAGTGGTGAGATTTCCCCGATCAGTCGGGCGCTGACTTGCTTTAGTCGTGAGATATTCCCGATCGGTAGGGCACTGACTTGCATCAAAATGGCGATATTTCCCCGATAAGTCGGCAAAGTGTTAAGCCGCAATGAATTGAAATTGCGTAATATAAAAAATAGAAAATGTCACGTCGTGTAATGTTGTTTTATTTATTGTATGTGTATAAAATTTCAAGTTTGCCCTTAAAACTTGTGCTGCTCATTGTAATGTCTAGAAAACAACATAGTAAACACGGATAGTTGCCTAGAAAAACTTCGATTTTTTTTTTTAGTAAGAAGAGTAGGCAAACGAACGTGCGGTTAACCTGCAGATAAGTGATCACCGTTGCCCACAGACAGACGCAACACTCGAGGAGTCGCAACTACGTCGCCGTCCTTTAAGGAAGTAGACTCTTTTCTTGCAGGCCTCTAAGTCGATTGTTTCGTTATTTATTTTAAGAATGATAAATACAATACGCTTCAAATAACGATTAAAATATATTCAATTAACCCTTGTACGACATCATACGTTTTACGAGAAAAACCAAAGCGGAATTTTCTTAGCCCGGTATATATCTTATATTTTTTTCATGGCCCAACCTTAATAACAAGGCCACTTTACGGCTCAGGATTAATATTATGAGGGGGCGAGATATGGCGGGACCTCCCGTCGACCTCTTATGGTCCATGTCATTGCATATAAACTTTATCCGCTAATTCAGACCCTAATCTCGTATTTATGGTCAATATTATTTATGAATTTCTTCTATACTTAGTTGAACACGTAATTATCGAAAGATTTAGTGTCATTAAAAAAAAACAAGAATTTTATAATAGTATTTGTAATGTAAGAATCAACTGCTTTTTTGTCTTTGTCTGAAATATTATGGCTTGCAGTTAAGAAAAACTATAGTTAAACAGTAAATGACTTTCATGTGAACTTTTTGTTTTTATTTATTATCTGTTCAATTTTTATAGAAAATATAAATATATAGCATTTTTTCTTACTTATTTTTAATTGGTTGCTTAATATGAAGGATATTCATTGATACTTTAACTGATATAAGCGTATTTGCTTATAATAATAATTAAAGCCATTTTAAAAATAGCCAAGATCAGTAGTAGTCTTAAATGTAAGTAAATAAAAAGTGCTTTCATCGAATAGATTTATATTCATTAAAATGTCGACACATATTTTATAACGATCATATCAAAGGTACACTAATGTTTAGTATCAGTTCGAACTAGTCGGTGCGTGACAATCCGGACGAAAATTCTAGATCGTTCCTGTTTGCATGCACTGCACGTGCTCTTGCATAATAAATATAAATAATTCCTTTTTCATACTTTTATCCTTTCGTTCGCAGTTTTGAATTAAATGTAGCAGTCCAGTCGCTGCACGAAGAAATTTAGAGAAAGTTATTGCTTATTAAAAAAAATATTAATATAGATAAATAATACAATATGCAAAAGATCAACAATTTCCAAGTGATACATTAAGCTCCTGGAAACGTTAAGTTGCTTACACTACTCTTTATAGTGCTATACAAGACCTCGATGGTACATCTCGTCACTAGAAATTTTACTAGTATTTGAAACTGGTACACAGTTAATTTTGCACAGTATTGCTTGGCGACAGACGAATATAGACTCTCTGGTTATAACTTAAGAATGGTATTTTTATAGGTCGAGTAGGCAAACAAGCGAGCAGTTCACCTGAAGGTGATCACCGTCGCCCATGGAAAATTCGAGGAGTAGCTGCTGCGATGCCGGCGACCTATCACCGATAATTAGCCTGAGTTTTGTTTTCATCAGTCATTATAAAAATGAACCGAATAGCTAAAAAAAATCGACAAGAAGAAAATAACTTATAGTATTGCTTTATAATTTCCCTCCTCTAATCGTATTCCTCGTCTCTGAGGATCGTAACCACCTCCATCCATCACTTTCATCCTCCCGATGTTACGCCATCTTTTTTAAGCTCCGGCCACTCGGAGAGCATCGTAGAGAGGAGGAGTCGAGAATATTTCGGATTTGGTCAGACCAACACATCGGACTCGCTAATAATTTACAGGACTGGAAATATTTTATGAATTGTTAAATTCGTTTATAAAAATTAGCTTATAATACGATGTGTATCGAACTGACCAACACGGAATTTTTATTCCGAGGCCACTTAAGTTAATAATGTTTTGATTGTGACAAGACTTCAATCCCATCTAATAAGGTACCACTAACAATGTCAATCTGATGCCATAACAGCATTGCTGTGTCTGTGTACTGGCAGTCACACGTGCAAGTGAGAGTCGGAAGTATTTTGGACGAACACGCTTCACCATCTACGGCTTCATTATCACGTAACATCAGGTGAAATCAAGGCCAAGTGTTAGCCCATAAATGATAAAAATAAATAATAATATATCTAAAAAGAAGTATGTACAGGAGAGCGACGACTTGTGCCATAAATAAATATTTAGCTTAAGAGACGGCTAAGACGAAATTTTTAACACATTATATTTTAAAAACTATTAATGAATGAAGTAGATTAATTTGCTATCGGAAAACTTAAAATAAAACATATTGCATTATATAGATCGTCAAAATGGTGTCAAGTGCGCTAGATATGGATTTAAGGCGCGCGAGGATTGCACTGACAGACTATACAGCCCGTGCATTTATTGCTTGTGCGATTTTATAGTCGACACCCGCTTTAGTGCATTTTCACACGAGCATAACCGTAAAAATAGGTTCAGATTGGTGTGAATTGATTTTATATGTTTTGTAGACTATTTCAACATTAGTAGTCGTGTGGATGGTTAAAATTTGGTACGTTAATTTTTTTTCCATAATTCTTTTACATGTTTCATAATCACTTCATTTCCATAGACACTTAACATCAAATGAAATCGAGGCCATATGTGCACTGGATGATTAAAAAAGTACAGTCTGGAAAATACTAAAGAACCTGTTCATCAAATAATTTATAACATAATTTAAGTCTATAATACAATACGTATAATTCTAATCGTTACCATAGCTGTTTTACATTCGCGACATGTGGTGGGTAAAATTACGATAGCGAGCTAAAGAAAACTCATTTCTCAATCCTTCACTCACCGAAGCCACACCGAAACTTTTTGGTTGCCACTGTCGCGCAGTTGTATAGCTGCTTGCCTTGTAATGCGGAGGTTCCGGGTTTGATTCCCGGCCCACGGGAGTAGTGGAGTCTGGATGGTGGTAGGGTTTTTAAAACACGCTCGGCTAGCTACAACCCTCAAAGGTCAATCTGCCGCAATAACAGCATTGCTGTGCGGCAGTCATACATGAGAGAGCCAGAAGTATTCTGGGCGACACGCTCCACCATCTACAGCCTCATTGTCACTTAACATAAGGTGAAATCGAAGTCAAACGTTAGCCCACTACTGATAAAAAAAAACTTCTTTCAGGTGAACAAAAATTTAACAACTCCAGCTTAGACTGTTAAGTGATCAATGATTATTTATAGACATGAAATAAAGACCAGTTACAGGCAGTATTTTCATTAATTAATGTTCTGCTTCGTATCGTAACAAAACCATTACCAATGCTTCAAACAAACAGCTCGATAGTTTCTAGAAGGTTGGCAGCGCAGCTACAAGTCCCCGTATCTTACAATTGTCTATTAGTGATGGTGATCACTTCTCATCACGTGTAGCGTTCGCCCTTGTTTGCCTACATTATTTTTAAATAATCATAACTCCATCCGATAGCATTTATAGAAGAAAATCCTCGTCGCAAATCTATAGATTTAAGTATTCACAGCAAAGGTCTCTTATAATGGAGCCCCATTTCCTTGTGTAATTAATAGGTTATTAATAGGGGAAACGGGCGACGCTTTAAGAGCACTTCAATGGCTGCGGCTTTGAAAATCCGGAGTGAACCGGTCTCAACAGGTTCACGTTGTTGTTGAAAGCACACTACGCTAACTACTAAATGCGAACCAATTAAAATTTTGTACAAGGAATGTTTGAAAAATAAACGTTTCTAATAATTAATGTAAACAATTCAAATGAATAGTTAGATTACCGGACCAATCTTATTGATCATAACAAAATTGAAAGTCCTGACTGGTTCACTGGCTGACCTATATATAAACCGCTGGTTCCAGAGACGTTAAATTTATATGGTGCGTTCTTTGTTAGGTATATGAACTCAAATCTCAATGTTATTTTTTTAGTCGTACTTGAAAATTGCCACACATACTGGAGATATTAATCTTATTATTCAATAATATAATTACTACGCCCAGAGAAAAGGGCCGGCGATGGCAATCTAATCGAAAAAAAAACCAAATTGAATATAAATCTTTTTTTTTTCAAAGCGTGTAGATCCAGTTAATTTTTTGGTTGCTCTGTGATAATAAACTAATTGTATTCTGATGTTTCTCGTTTAATAAAAAATAGTATAAACAAATGTCGCCAGAAACAATAAAAATAATTAAAAAGTCGCATGTATATGAGGCCACAGAACTCTTTGTCGAACGCACAACATGACAGGTCCCGTAAATCTAGTATTAAATAATGGAGGCACATAATGTGAAAACACGGATTCAATCCATAACTGACACACCTAAGCGTGTAAAACGCACCCTTGTCATATTTGTTTCCGCATGACTGGAGATTTGCGTAAGCGTATAAATAAAACAATTGCTTTCGTTTTGTATCCATGAATTAGTCGACATTCTTTGCCGCATTATTTACCGAACGTGCCATGGATATGAAATATTTATATGGGCGAGAAAATTAGACATGTTTTGGTCTATTAATTTCTGTTGAAAATGTATTCGTTTGTTTTTATATTTTAATAATTCATTTCATAAATATTTGGAAAATTTATACCTGAGGGTGGGATATCAGTAAAATAAATATTGCATTTTTGACGAAATGATTTGTTATTAGAAATAATTACGTACATTTCATATTATTGCGAGAAGTTTCAATATAAAAGATAAAATCAAAAGAAAATAGACTTTCCCTTGTGCTATTAGCGATAGCGCCGTTTGATTCAATATTAATGGAGAATATAAGGGAAGCTGTGACTAAGCCATCTTTTAAACGTATGCTCTGGGAACATTTCTTAATGGCATAACCTATCTTTTCATTATCACCTTTTTTTTCCTTGCTTTCTTTTGTATTTTGTTTTTCTTTTCAGTGCACACTATTAGTATATTTTTTTTGTAAAGTTATTTATTAATATGTATGTATATTTGAATATTGCCGTCTCTTTTATCATTATTACATCCCCCTCACGCTCTCTCATCTTTATTTATATTATTATTATTTTATTTTCTATTATTCTGTTTACGCACCTTAAATTTATAATTATCTCTGCTCAACCCTAAGGTAGACTGGCAGAGAATGCCATTCGGCATTAAGTCCACCTTGTGTACAAGAGTGCATTAAACTTTAAATAAATAAATAATGGAGAATATAATGACATCAAGCTTCAGTAGAAGAAATTAAAAACAGCGCCACCTTGTGACGATTTTTAACACCAACACAATATTGTGTATCTCAACTTTAGTAAACTAATGGGTCTCACGGTCTCCAAATTTCATTAAGGTTCTGGTGAGGTCGCTTTTCCTTCCATTTAATATAAATTTATGTAAGCATCATATTATGAAGATAATTTACATTGCTTACAACGCTGTTGTCGAAAAGACTGATTTCAAAATAAAATATTCACATGGTTTTAGAGAAGCGTTTAAGTTTTCAAATTAATAAATGAATGAAATAAATACATCTGTCAACTTTAATTATTCGTTTATTTTTTAGTCGTTTATCATAGACTAATTAATAAACTCTTTATCGGTGCCTAAGAAAACCTAAAAAATTCCTGGCAAATTAAAACATTTGTCATTGATTCTATAATTGTTTCAATTGATTCTGTAATTAAATTTTAGGTATAATCATCTAGTAAGTGTGAGCATTAATGGAATAAATTACCATTAGGTGAAATCTCACCTAATGGTAAGTGACATTTAGGACATAGATGGTGAATCGTGTTCGCCCAGCATAGGCTCTCACATGTATGGTTGCCGAAACACAGCAATGCTGTTATTGCGGCAGATTGACATTGAGGGTGGTAGCTAGCCAGGCGGGTTCGAAAAATCCTACCACCGTCCAGACTCCACCATTCCTCTGGATCGGGAATCGAACCTGAGACCTCCGCGTTGCAGGGTAAGCGACTAAACCACTGCGCCACGGAGGCAAATGAATTTTTCAATTCATGACAAGAACAATATGTATAGCAACAATAAATTAATTTCTATCGTTGTTATGTATATTTATATATAACTGCCGATTACTTACAGTATCAAATTCTTCAATAATTTAGATTCGCATGATATAATACACAATATTTTCTATAGAAACAGCCAAACCGCAATATTTATGATTCATAATCGTCTTGTCTATTGCCATGACAATAACAAGTCAAAGGGTTAGTTTTCGCAAGAAATATCCTTAATCATGTGCCCATTAACACTTGAACTGTTATTGACTTTATATAATCTATATTATCTCTATGCTCACGCCGACGCCGCGACGCGAAATACCGTGAAAATACATTCGTGTTAGCTAGTGTATCGCCGGTGTACTAACCGCGTAATGAGAGATTAGGCTGACCCACCGGTGGGGCCCGCCGGCGTGAACGTGTTGAAACAATTGACACTCGCGTTTCCAAGTACACAGTGAGGTTACAATCAATTTGAAACATTACACCGTTTGAGCTAGTATCATCGATCAACACAAACAGCACATTACATTGGTCGGGTTGATTGGCCCCTGTGAACGCTCATCTGTCTCCATTATAGGCGACAGACGTATAATTTCGCGTCGAATTCAACTAGCTCGATCCAGATGGGGTATTTCTCGGAAAATGCCACCTAAATTATTTTGATATCTCGACGACATAGTAATGGATATACGGTGTAAATCAATGGTATGGTAGATTGTTCGACGTATTGAAATGTTTTGTTTGTGGAATAAAACATTCATAGAGACTTGATATCGGAAATAAAAATTAACAAAACGGAAAATTTCGTTTGAATATTTTTCAACGTGTCCCTGACGCAAGTTTACCGCCATAACATCATCGTTTTGTTCCGGCAGTTGTACATGTGAGGGCCAAAAGTATTCTAGGCGAACACGTTTTAACATCTACTGCTTTACTGTTACAAAACTTCAGGTCAAATCGAAGTCAAGAAAATTAGTTCAACAAACAGCTTAAAGAAGTTTGAGGCTGTCTATACAATTAAAATATTATAACTTATTTTCGAATTTTCTTTAACTAAAGTATGTACAAAAATAATAATAATAATAAAATTTTATTCTCATTATTAAAATTTTTTTTACACATCCTTTATTGAAATAATAAATAGAAAATTAACAATTCTTTCAATTCTATTTATAACAACCGAAATATAATTAAAAGAAAATATACCAAAACATACTTATGTACTGTAAATTTATCTACAAAATGACGGCAACTTATAATTATTTATGTGAACTGCGGAAAAAGAAACTTGCCCAAGATATCTTCAGAAAAAATCCAATTTGGTGAGCTTTTCTAATTGGACAAGCCTCATTATTGCAGATATTAAAGTATCGAGAACATCGAAAGTTTCATAATTTGTATTTTGAAAGAAAACATTTTATTTAATGAACTCATTTGGTATTTCACCAGTTTCACAGTAACGTTTAATATTATTGAAGCTATAGATGGTAAAGAGTTCATTGGGGGTGGTAGCTAGCCAGGCGAGTTCAAAAAATATCTTCCACCATCCTAACTCTACAGATGAGCCCCTGGTATAAATCTTCGTATTAGATAAGCACATTGATTTTTGGAAATTCAACAAGAGTCTACACGCATCTTAAAGGGCAGCAACGTAGCTGCGACTCCTTGAGTTTTGCTACTGTCTATGGGCGAATGTGATCACATTCCATCGCGTGAACAGGTGCATCACGTCCCTATTTTGGCAAAGAAAAGAGGCAAACCACTGCGTTATGGAGCTATTTTAGGTTTCCGTTCTAACAGACCATATGATTTCCGATAAAAATGCTAACCAAAGATCTCTTTTCAACTACATATTCGTTCATTCATTGTATAAATTAATACAGGCATCGTCATCACAGACATAATAACAGTATTTTACACTCCATAAAGTGAGACTATAATTTTTTTTATATCCAAAGCACGACGGACGTCACTCTTCGTAGGAAGCGTTATTTTTATCACGAACATTACAAACGTTTTAAGGCAGATCAAGGCCGGTGTGCGAGTTGTGCATGATTATGTTTATAAAACCATCTGTCATCTAGTACTTTCATATATGTTATTAGCGCTGGAAAGTTTATCGGTTCAAAGTAAATTTGTTCAGTGCAGTTCGTGATATGTGCGCAACGTATTACAAATTATTTTTAGCTCATTTCATAATTTCACTTGCGAAATTATAAAATGAGCTAAAAATAATTAAAAAATTATTGATATCACCCAAATGTGTATATATATATATAT
>DWQX01006725.1:0-10974 GCA_018245475.1 Pharmacophagus antenor | reverse complement strand
ACTAGATTCACCGCACCAGTCATTTTGACTGGACGACCCTATATAAGAAGTTACGTATACTGATATGCGTTTGATATTCTTATTTTTTTTTACCGCCCCTGGCAACATTTTTCCATATGTTTTATTGCGAAACGGGAAAAATATGAAACTAATACAAATAAAAAAGAAAACAATAAAAATGTGTCGGTAAATCTGGTTGTAATTGCCATACACAACGCCCGCATTGTTATGTTCACCGGTTGGTCTGTTCGTCTGTGAAAAGATTAATCCAATCCCAGTCTATTAATTCTCTATCTACTTTCAAATGAGACAGAAGTAAAGGGAGTCTCAGTGAGAGTGCACTTTTCATTTAAAAATAAAAACAAGTACTTTATGATAGAGTTGTTGTATTTTTATTGTATTGTAAAAAACATGTTCCAATTAAGTATGGAATAAAATATCGGGCAAATGACCCCCACGGCTCCTGCTGAAACCACATGTCGTCCAGATTCGCGCCGTCCAGTTGAGGCCACAAGAAGTCCGTTGTCATATACCTGTAACGAATGCCGTACCCAGGCGCTTCAATTTCGGCCTCGTTTTCAATAAAGTAAGGTCAAAACGGAGGTGACAGCTGACAAATTTCAGAGTTGCCGCCTGCGCGAGGAAAAGAAGTTCCAATTCTAAAAAGAGCGCTCTTACTGAGACACCCTATACTTTCAATTACATTATTCGTATTGTGCGTAAAATAACGTGCAATCGACTCTTTATTATCTAGTTCCGCACTAACGTACAGTTTATTAACAAGAACGGCATCAAAAGCAACGCCCATTTCACTGACACAACTGAAATGACGTTCGTCCAGCCCTAATGGTGCATTCGCAGTGTAGTTCCGATTCCTTAGCGGCCCACCCCAGTCATTAACCGCTGATACTGCAATGGTTCTTTTCAACTGACCCCCAGAAGTCGGTTTCAATGGCCACCATTCACCATTAATGCATGGGGACCTTTTGTATAATTCACGGGATGGGAAAACTACTAAGGCAGATACGGGAAATGGCTGTTTCAACGTCTAAATGTATTCCTGATGAATGACCCGAAACTGTGAATAGAAATGTATTAAGAATATTATTTGCCGACGTATACATTTTATTTGCGGACAAAGGATATTGATCTATTAATATTATATCTGTGAAAATAATTTTGATAAACTGTAGCAATTAACTCGTATGTTGTACAGTAAAAGTACTACATCAAAAACAATGTGAAAACTTTATAACGTAATAATATAGCATCTCTTAGCACATAACTAAGTTATTGTCACGGCTTTATTTATTTTTTTTTAAATCTATTCAACAGTGATCAATCGACCATTCTTGTCCGTTACTTTTTTCTTCTAAACGGCTCAGTAAAGCGTAACAAAGAAAGCGCTTCCCTTTGTTTTAATAAAGCCTTTGAGAAACTTTACACTAGCCATTGTTAGGTTTCACCTGTTCAAACGGGCTACAATATTTATTATGTCGGTGACCACAATTATAAATGAATTTAGAACTTCGTCGACCACCAACTACTTGCCAAATATTAGCTTAAAAATTAAGTGCGCGAAGTACCCTAAGCTTTTCGCGTGAAAGCGATAGTTGAGCGGGCTTTTAAGCTAAATTTATTAAGCTCGAGTTGCACGGCGCGCCTGCAGCTAAAAGTTTCGACGGGTCACCTTCGCCGCTGCAAGTGAGCCACCTTTATTGCTTTTGACATCCGCCGCACTGAACTCTAATACGTCCTTTAAATCGGTTTAAGGTCGACCTGTGCAACATACAGATTAATCAGTTAAATTGCTTCAACTTAAGCACAAGTAGGCTAATTGTTTCAGTTGCAGTTTGGATTTATATCAGTCCTTTGACTATGGTATTTTTCCTCGCTGAATATACTCAGAATAAATTAAGTATTATGATAGGTGATGCATATTTCTACGAATTTACTATTGTAAGGCTATTTGCTTTTTTAAATGTTACTAACCTCGTGAAAAAGGCAAGTGATATGAATTTAGCAAGTGTGTAAACATTTAACACAACAATATAGCTCCCGGGGCCGGTGAACCGATTCTAGCCGAATATCTAATTATTCAATATCAGACACTATACGTTTCCTATTAGGAGTTAGTTATTTAAAGTAAACACAGACCACCGTTTACAATTGTTAATCTCCTTAATACTTAGTTTTGAATTCATAATTTATTTGATTATAATTTTTAATGTAGAACTGTAATATATTTTTAGATCACATATATGAAAGAAAACCGTTAAAGCGTTGAAGTGTCGTGCAACGACATTAAATGAGAACTTGATTCGCGCCATTATTGCGAACGAACGGAGCTCTAATAAAGAACCGAAGTAACTAAAGCAAGGCCGAGACGCCCCGGTAATTCCCCATTAAAAGTAAGGGGCAGAGGTAGCGAGGGGCAAAATAACAAATAGTTTTCGCCTGAGGAAGAAAGCACTAGTAGATAAAGACCCTGTACCGGGACAATATAAATCGAGACCCGTCTCCTCTGCTCCAGACGATACGGTCTACGTATCTAAACATGATAAACATGTTGGAAAATACATTTTAAAGTTTTAAAGTTTATGAAAAATTTATCATATTATCGATCACTTTAACAATGGTACTTGTACACAAAAATTACTCAAGGTAACGTATGAGATAATTATTATTCTGTTGTAAACAATTTACAGCATGTTTACATCGATATTCATCACTAATACTGTTTATGTGGCCAAGCTGCCTTCATAGATGCCATAAATCAGGATTCCGATGGTCACATATCGCCGAGTATTCTAAGCATACAAGTTTCACCACATTGTCGCTAAGGATTATACAAAATACGAGACAAATGTCGGTCGATTATAGATAAAAAAAAAAATTAAAGCAGACTCTCCGTGAATAAGCCGAGAAGAGATCAAATTTAGCTTCCGTGGCAATTCAGCGAAGCCCCCAGCGGAGTGAGACGCCGTTAGGCAAGATGTTTTATTTAAACACTGCTCGCCTACTGATAAATGAAAGCGTCCATGCGGCCGGCCAGCGGGAAATTGATATTTCACTTGAAAGGGACCGCCGGCAGGCTTCATGCGCTTACAGCGGTTATCGCCACCGTCATCTGTATCGACTGGGTGAATTTGCTCTATTTATAACATGTTCATTACATCGGACAGGGAATCTGAAGCTTATTCCGTTCCCGGGAAATGTAAACGAATGCATTTTTTTTTTATATTAATATACGATAGGCGATGTGTTACGTTTAAATCTGAAAAATTAGTTAACTAGCTGTATAGTCTGTTATCGTACCGTCCGTTTAACTTCTCTATTCTTTAACACTAGTTTTACCGGACCAGTCATTTCGACTGGGCGACCCTATATAAGAAGTTACGTATATTGATATGCGTTTGATGTTTTCATTTTTTTTTAACCCCCTCTGGCAACATTGTTCTATATATTTTATTGCGAATCGGGAAAAATATTAATGCAATAATGCACAAAACTTATAAAGATACGAAAAGAAAACCATAAAAAATGTGTCGGTAAATCTAGTGTTAAACAAAATAAAAGTAAAAGCACACCAGTTGTAAATTAATCAACAAATTAATCTCTTCCTACTCATTGTATTTTACTAATAGTTTTATATATAATCAGTCATATTCATATTCCATAGTACGCGCTAAGAACTGATATTTTATGTCTGTTAAACTCAAGAAATAAAGAAATAAAGATTAAAAATGCAATAAATCCATATTATTCCCAACGATCGTTATAAAGTTTATTCAGAATATTAAACTATGTTCACCACCATTCCATTTTCAGATAGAACCCTCTGACACTAAGCGTAAAATTAACTGCCGAATGAAATATATAAAGAAATTTATCCAAAACCTCGTTCATATGTGGTGTCGATTCCATTGTTATTTTAAATTTAATCCACGGATTTAGCGGTGGCCTTTGAAGTCCATAAGAACACACTTATCTGTCTTTCGTTAATCCACCCTCTAATAAGCTTTTTATTAAGAGTCGTCTCTATTCAAGGGTGACTGCACTTGAGACGAAAGCGTATGTAATAAAGACACGAGATATGCCTTTCGTTGATTGCTTTTATTTAGGCAACGAGAATAATAAACTTTACGCACAAAATTTGTAATACATTAAATGTGACATATAGTAAGAGAAATTCTATGTCTAGTTTGGTATTCGTTACAGAAAACCACAAAGGTTTAAAGGATGCTGTAATTAGGGCAATTCACTGGGGATCCGAGATTTGACGTCAAGTATTGTAGTAGTTCTACGTAAATCACCTAGACTAGTTTCACAATGTTACGAGCAAACTGTAAATTACCATCAAGCTAACATTAACATGTTAAGTTATTACTAAGTGGTCGCTTGAATGTATAAAAAATTAGAGGACCGATCTACTGTTTTTTTTTTATCAGGAAATTTAGCTGAATCGCCACCGGGGGTCATGGGTGCAAATAAAACCAATAGTTTCCGTAAAGGGTTTGCAAATACCATTACCATCTCATCCAGATTGATGTCCCGAATAAATTTGCTCTCGGGCGTGCGTAAAGGTTCTTTTATAAGTTTTAATCAATGGATTCCTCTTAACGCAAATCGGGTTGCTTATTCAATAAAGCGCCGATTATTGGAGAATTTCTTTCACAGATCCCGCCGGGACGCTTTCAAAGCGGATCGTCTTATGAAAAAGTATAATTTAAATATTAAGCAAAGTAATGAGCGGGACAAATAAATGGGCCCTCGGTGTTCCACTCGAAGCGTTGCGGGCCTCTAAGACTTTTAACGAGTCTCCATCGAGTGCTTTTCGAACTCTAATAAAAAGGTCATAATAAAAAAAAGTACGGGGCAAGTTGGCTTGGGGCGCCATTATCAGATTGGGGGCCGGCGGTGGCCAAGATTTAATTGTATGCTAATCTCGCTTTATTATTCCGCAGCCGCGCGGCCCATTCGGGTTGTTTCTATGGGGCCGCGAGAATCCGTTTTCGGTGAGAAATCACTCCGCCGAACGAATTATGCAGGTACATCGTCTAAACAAACGGAATTTGAATAATTTCCAAGCGGGCCATATTGGACGGAGTTATAATTCCGTATCCCACACTTTATAGTCCATTAAATTTTTTTTAATCTCCGATATACATTAAATTATGTAAAGAATGCCTTTAATACGATATTTTATTGTAACATAATCTGATATTCCAGTTTCGACAGGTTTAAACATTAAAGTATTAAAAGATTAAAATTTCTATTATACAAAATCGACACCCGTTAACGATTTAGGTGACTCGATACAAATTATTCTACTATCTGAACAATTCGAAAACTTATCATCTACGATATAGATAAAACGGAAGTGAAATTAGAAACTTATCACGAAACAACGCAATCTATTATAATGTACAACAACGAACAGACGCACGACGGTGCCACAAGCGATAACTAGCCAGTCTGGAACGGTTGAGATTAAATTTCCATTAATTTTTAATAGGCGCAGATAGGGTTTTTATTACGGGCGATACGTCCCGCCCGTGCGACATAATCTACTATTATCACAGTATACGTCCGCCTTAAAAGCTCGTCGCGTCGCGTATCTAATGAAAAAGAAAAGAAAAAAAGTAAACGCAACAGTTTATCTTTACAGCTTAATCGGACATGACCTCGAGTTGCTCGGTGATAACATCGACAAGGGATTTATACGGCCGAATGATTGTTTTATGACGTTGTTAAATACGTTGGCTCGACTGTCACAACTTCGGTTCGCGGCGGTCGGAATAATTCGTGACGTTAACACATCGTCGGGAGTCACGTCGAGTGTGCGATGAGAGGCCAGTCAAAATTATACTATATATGTTGAGGCCAGTCAAATATTCACCATATACGACGAGGCCAGTCAAAATTATACTAAATGAAGCCAGTCATAATTATACAATATATGTTGGGGCCAGTCAAAATTATACTGAATATGATCAGGCCAGTCAAAATTATACTATATACGATGAGGCCAGTCAAATATTCACCATATACGACGAGGCCAGTCAAAATTATACAATATATGTTGGGGCCAGTCAAAATTATACTTAATATGATCAGGCCAGTCAAAATTATACTATATATGTTGGGGCCAGTCAAATATTCACCATATACGATGAGGCCAGTCAAAATTATACTAAATATGATGAGGCCAGTCAAAATAACACTATATATGACGAGGCCATTCCAAATTATACTATATACAATGAAGTCAGTCAAAAATACACTATGTATATAATTGCACTAGATTTCACCTGGTGTTAAGTGACACTGAAGTCGTAGACGGTGAAGCTTGTTCACCTAAAACATAATCCGGCTCTCACATGTACGACTGCCGGAACCCAGAAATGCTGCTATGGGGGAAGATTGACATTGAAGATGTTTGCTAGTCAGGCGGTTTCGAAAGACCCCACCAGCATCTAGACTCCACTACTCAGCCGATAACCGATAAAAAAAAGCAGTAACCTAGTTGATTAGATGTAGTTTAGATTAAAGAAGATATAAACATTTATAACGAACAGAATAACCTAGCCACACAAAGGAACGTAAACAAGCGCGAAGTATTGGTGTAGAAAATTTTTCACAGTTAAAGCGATTCATATTTATTTTCCATATCGGCCTGCTCGTTTTTCAGATTTCGCATAACAAAACTACCCACCATTCATCGATGAATCGCACCATGGGAACTAACATATATATTTTTATTTTTACCACCGCTGTCGATCCGTTTACATTTGTCGGTCCGTCTATCAGTATTGTGTCGGTGTCCACACGGGGTTAATTTATGTGTTGTTTACTTGGCACACACGCTAACTACCGCCATAAAATTTCGCACTGTCAACCGACCGTTCGATACGATTCTGACGTCTATTTCAATGGCGCTAGGATTACTATTGGCTTCAAGGATTTGTACATGTGTATTGTAAGATATGCCGTTGAATGAAGCCAAACTTCATTAAAATATGATCAAAGAGAAATAGCATTTGTGGTAAAGCTGTTTGTCGTGAAATTGAGAGTTGTTTTTTTTCTTCAGATTTATTGTCTACGTTTGTTGGTGTCATTTCTCATGTATTATTGTATTTATTACCGTTTAAAGTTCAAAGGAAAAGCTTTTAGGGCCTCTTCAATAATTCAATAAAATTACCTTTAACTAGGAACAAGTTAAATACTCAACCCACAATAGCATGACACTACTTAGAACTATTATAAGATCACAGCAGAGTAAATCACATTAGCCCTTATCTGAACTGCGGTAATGTGCGAAACCTTTCACGTGACCGACTCAGGACGTCAAATAGAATAGCGTGGGGTCCTAGCCTACACTTAGTAGCGGTAGAGTATTCAATGCAGGATTTCCCCACGGAGAAAAAAGGTCGCAAGGTTTCATTGTGTTAAATTAAATCACCGTTTTGGTAGTAGTAATAAGTACTTCAGTTATATTCCAACATAGGTTATAGCAGAGAGAGACAATGGTCTCTCTTTTACCGATTAAACTGCACTGGGGGGACAAGACAACAATATTACACAAACAGTTTGAAAAATACTCTTCTAAGGTACCTTTTTCAATATGCATACGTGCAATGTTATGCGACCGGCTTCGAAGGCTGCCAATTTTAGTTTCACATAGTAATTTTGTTGTCCAAGCTATGGGTCCATGAAAAATAGACAAGAAATAAAAGATATATAAACATAGGAAGAAATAAAATACTTTAATTATGAGGGATAATAAGAAACCGATAAGATAACAGCTTTCATAGTAGAAGAAAAAGAAACATTAAAGATCCAACAGAAAATGTTATAATCAACAAAACAATGGACCACAGTCAAGACTATCATCCTTTTTTAATAGCCATTCAATAATAGTTCACCCCACTAAAACCAGCTAAAGTATAAACATTTGTAAAACAACGTAGGCGTGTAGGTCACAAGTTTAAAAAAAAAACAATCAAGTGAAAAACCATTGATATGTTTGCAGGTAAATATATATACGATAGATGGAGGCAATTCGGGAATCCGTCAGTACCACATTCAATTGACGAAGATGTCACAATAAATTCCGTTCGAAACTGCCCTATTCAGGGGACGTATGGGAAATTGTAGAACGAAAATAAAAGAGGAACAAACGGGTGGAAAAAAAAAAGCAAAAAAAAAAATAAACGACTGAGAGAGAGAGAGTGAAAGAGAGGGAGAACGAGAAAACGGCCGATTTAACTTTTTCAATTAAAAGAGCGCGGGCGTATTCTGGCCCAGATCCGGATTCGGGCGGTTTCGGCCGGAACGCGCCGAAACGGAAGCTTTCGGATGCAAAGCGCGGGGCGTAACGCGCGCGGGGGGGTTTGTAAAGGAGCAAAATAAAGCAATGGATGTAAAACGGGTCAGAGGATGAGACCGTTCGGAAATTTCCACTACGCGACCCACGGCAACTATGGACGAAGCGCAGACATAATTACTTTAACGGCGAGTGAGTTAAAGTCGGGTTAGAATTAAACATTCGCCGGCGAGCTTAAACTAAGTGAGTTTAATTTTTTCTCTTCTTACACATTTTTTTATCGGTCACGGGCTGTCAGTTTGTTTCACCCGATGATAAGTGACGATGAGGCCGTAGATGGCGCGGCGGGTTCGCCCGGAATACATCCGGCTGTCACGCGTACGTGCGGCAAGCAACGCTGTTATGACGGCAGATATCAAAGGTGGTAGCCAGAAGGTAGCCAGCTAGGCGGGTTTGAGCAGCTCTACCACCATTCAGACTCCAATAATCCATTGATTCGGTAATCGAACCCGGGCTCTCCGCGTTAAAAGGCAAGAGGCTGAAATCTAATCTTATCTTCATCAAACTTTAATACATTAACGGTAATAACGTTGAGAATTATTAAGACAATATAAATTACCATGCCAGAGATGCGATGACTCTGGCAGAATAGGTTTGATTTGTTTTGACTAGAGGATTTTTTTAATTAACTTTATAAATTTTGGTCTACGGTTTTATATTTAGTAATAAATAAGTTGTTGTAATGGAAATAGTTAAGATGGGATCGATATGTCCGTTGTGACAAAAATCCCAAAAAAATAAATAAGCTAACATTAGATTTATCGACTAATATTTATGGTTTTCTTTACGATTTAGCAGTGAATTTGTGCATTATTGTATTTTTGTTTTACAATAAAACGTATAGAACAATGTTCCCAGAGGCGGTATAAAGAAGAAGAAAAAAATTCAAACGCATATTAGTATACGGAACATTCTATCTAGGATTGTTCCGACAAAATGACGGGTCCGATAAATCTAGTGTTAGAGGCATATGCTGCTGACTCGAGAATAACCTCGCTTTGGAATATATTCTTTTGTCTCTGTCTCTACTCACTTGTACTTCGTATTAAAACGTAATAAGTTTTTACTATCGGGAAAAACGTGTGCTCACAGGCACGACTCGTTCCGCGAGATGAGATGCCGTTTCTTTTTTTTGCATCCGTATTGTTTTCATTTAGAACAATGGAAGTGGAATGAATTTACGTCAAGTCATAACGCCGTTCGTTCTACGAGAGAGCATCGGATCGACGCTGAAATCGTGTCACGGAATGAATGCTAAATATTTAATATTCTACATCGTAACGAGTCATTGGCGAATTATCGAAAAAACCGGTGAAATTCCCGAAATTATTACAAGCAACACGACCAATGATTTCATATTTAATTATCACATTATATATATATATAATACTTATTCTCTCTGTTAATATTGTACAAGACTTAGTCAGTAAGTTTATTATTAAATTCTCAAAATTAATTCATGCTCCCACTCCTTCTCCAACCATTCTCATTTCTCTCTTTCATACTAAATTCCATTTCCTCGCATACTACGGGCTTAAATAAAGACGACAACCGATTTATTTATTTGCAATATCCCTCATTCTATCTATTTTATACATTAAAATAAAATTTAATCCTTTTGAATATAATTATCATAGTGTTCTACGTTTTACATTACCCATTTCCCTTATTTTGTCTAAATATTATTTTAAGTTTTATTACTTCCCATATAGATCTTCCAATAACTTGTTTTGCTACATTTTAACAACGGAATCCGGACATCGTTTTGATGACTCCACCACGCGTAAGTAAAGTTTAAATCTTTCATGAATAATACACGTTTATTTAGAAGGGGGGAATTTTATTAATAATTTATTCTTCCACAAACTTCAATACTTATTTAGTTAGGCTTTATGGTTGATTTTCGCATACATCATTATCGTAACGTATACTAAATACGTTACGTATGAATATTAATTTTAAACTTTATTGTTATGATGTTATTAAATCAATTTTCGAACAAATCGGACGAGTGATAAATTTAAATCGTATGAAAACAGTATGAAATGGATTTATCAATACGTGTGAAATATACTTTCTCTACATTGCCGCCCGTAAAGTGGGGGATTTTTCACTAAGAGCGGACGGTACGCTTCGAGTTGAACCAAGTCAAATTCTGGACATTTTATATTATGTGCACATACACGAGAATTTACTCGAGACACTTGCACAAGTTTCTCCCGTCAGCCGTTTTCGCGAAACGCACACATGAGTTATTTGATGATGTACACGGAACGCACACATGCTTACCGCAAAGCGTTAATGCAATAATTAAATATTAACAGTTTCGAAACAACAATAATATCAATTATGGATTTTTTAAATATTGTTAACGTACGATTAAGCTAAAATCGTAATAATATTACTTTCACGCTTGCCCCAAGTAAAAATTTATTTATTTATTTATTTAGGACCATCAAAAGAAATTACAATTCAAGCTAGGCATCCATCAACACGTGCTTATGGTAGCATTTTTATTGCATCTCTAATAACAGACATAAAAAACTGTCAACAGTCACATGGTTACATAAATAAAATAAAAGTTT
>DWQX01006724.1:0-10974 GCA_018245475.1 Pharmacophagus antenor | reverse complement strand
ATATTATAATATTTTATGTATTTTTTTTTTTAATAAATTGGAATGAAACTTTTAAAGTGTTGTAGACAATTGTATTTGCGAAATGACTTAAATGCGATGGTCTGACAATATCAGATTAGTTAAATAATAAATAATAACGTTACATAAATTGTGGTAAACTGCGAAATATTTACGAGTCATATTATTCATAAAACAAAAAAAAAATTGCCAATTTCCGTTTTCATTAATCGCTAATACACAGTTCGAAGCCGTGCCTTCGAACCCGCAACATCTCCTGAAGATGCAACGTGTAGTGATGAAACGCATTGATATAGTATTATATTAACTGCGATTACACAAAGTTTAAATTAGCAAATTGATTTTTAGTTTAATTGAGACATGGAGTTCCGCAAAGTATCGCTTGAATCAATAAATTACAAACGTACTCGTAAATATATTTTTTTTACACTCATTGTAACGCACGCTTTACAGTCGGTCGGTGTGGGAGCAGATAGGCGCCGAGGCGCGTTCGTGAGCGATGCGACGGCAGATAGCGCCGCTGTGTTCGCTTGTAAAACTCGAAAATTAACATCATTTGCCAACGCCCGATCGCGGCCCGATAGCAGCGCTGCCTCGCCCGTCCATACTTACGAACTGCACTATGCACTATGTCCACATACATCGTAATTATAACTTATATTCAGTTCAAACCAATAACGGTAATCTAAAGCCGATTGTCTACGAGTACATCGAGGGCACGTCATTGAGTTCCAAAGTCTAATGAACAGGAATTTACCAAATAATAATTGTTACTATAACAACTGGCGCTGATTTAAATTAGTGGAAAAAATCCGATTCATCACTTGGTTGATGTCGTCATTTCATTCGATACCATTGTTATGTTGTTCAGAGTTCCCAATTGCCCGAGTGACTTATGCGAATTATTAATATAAAAACTGGACTAACTAAAAAGAAATAGAAAACGAACTATTTAGAAGAGGATAAGAAAGTGGAGTATAGTTCAGCTCTTGAATATACTTTAAGTTATATATATATTAACATAGAATGATAAGTAATATTCTATCAGGAATAAAAGATTTCATTAACAGATTGAATTATCTATTGTATTTTTTAATATTGTTATTTTTTAAAATCTTAAGTTTCTTCGTTTTCCGTTTAAATGAAAGGATAGAATAACATACGGTGCGTTCAATGAGTTAAAAATGTATGTTCATGTACATTTTGGGGGCACGAATTAGGGATCTCCAAAATTGCGTGAAATTTCTTTATTATCTCCGTCCTTAGCGCCAGAAACCGCTTTTATTACGTTTCACAGCTGATTGAACCGGAGCTGTACAAAGAAAATGAACTATAAGTGGCTACAGTTAAGGTTAAGAATCGTTTAATTTTAAAAAATAAGGGTGGCTGTCCACCCTGGGGGTCTGACCGTCAAACGTTGTCATATCTACCATTATGTCCGTACAGAGAGCATTATTGTTCAGTGAATATCTTAAGATTATAATTGCATTACGACTCCCAACAATTCTGTAACAATACCGGATTAGTTTTTCCGCGACCTTTCTCCCATTACAATGACTGCAACATTATTTACAGATTAAATAAAATAAAGTATTATTCACCCAGTTAGAGGTCTTACTGTTGCCTAAAGGTTTTTACAGTTTTTTTTTTTAATATCGCTATCCGTTGTTAAATAGTAGTGAAAATGTTCAACTCAGCGGCGGAATAGGTCAAATGGGTTCATAGAAATTCCGCAACCCTTAACACAAGGTGTACGGGACACGTTACTTGGACTCAACATCGTCTAATAAAAAAAATCACTGTACCTATATGTATCCGAGTTTTCAGTTTTTTATCTTATTCTTTATGGCAACTTCGCTTTATACTTTCTAAAAAAGTAATATAAAGATTAATTGTTGTACAAAATGAACATGGCTTTGAAACGAAAACAACATAAATGTTCGTAAATCTAGTGGTAAAGTGACGTACTTACGATTCTCTTCAAGAAAACCGACATCACAGAAAGTTTTTTTCTCATGTTTTGCAAATGTTGTTTTTAAAGTATAAAGTTTTTTTAACAAACAGCTGCCTTTTTACAATGTTATGGTTTTATATCATCCATCACAGTTTGATTGCTTCCGCGGCAGTGATTTATCGCTTACACGGAGGTCCCGCATTCGATTCCCCGGCCACCATGATGGTAGGGTTTTCCGAACTCGCTTGGTTTGCTACCACCCTCAATATCAACCTGACCTTATAACAGCATTGCTCTGTTGCGGCAGTCATACATGTGAGAACCAGAAGTATTATGCAAGAACACTCTTCACCATCTACGACCTCACTGTCACTTAACGTCAGGTGAAATCGGGGGAAAGTAGCCCATAACCGATAAAAAGACTCATCATAGTATTTTATTTTTTTTTATAATTTTAAAACTTCAATTTAACCAAAGCCACTGGAAAAATTTATGTCTACATGTCGTAAACAATTTATTTTAAACTTACAATCACATCAAAACCAATAGTGAAAATCTTATGAATTACCACAAAAAATTAGATTAGATATCATAAACGCAATTTTTTTTCGTACTTAAACAATGTTTATATTTATCGAGATGGTGTTCGCTCGTCACTAGTCTTGCATAAATGTTGAATGATAATGGGACCTTAGAACGAAGAAGCGTGTCCGGCTGCAAAGCTCTGGTGCGTTTGATTGGTGGAACACATCAACGCTGTTATGCTTGTTATGGCGGGAAACTAAAAAAAAAAGATATTGGAAATAGCAGGTAGGAATACAAAAAGATCATATATATCCAAAAAAAAACTTAATTAAATAATTAAAAAAAAAACAGGTGTTGTCTACTCGGTGACAACAATTCCATTGAGCTAAGACCGTTTTGTACCATTGCAGTATAAATAGATGTCAAGATTCGTTTTTATAAATGTATAAATCTGTTTATACTTCTCCTTTCTTTTAATAATCTATTTGTACTTTAATATTTTGAACTTGTTATGTGTAACTGGATGGTCAAATAATCGAATTTATTTTTCTATTTTATAGCTGTAGACTGAGATTGTAGGTGGTAGTACCCTTCCATCATCCAATTAGTGCTCTCTTCTACTACTTATGTGACTTCGAAATCATAAATCATGTGAAGCAAAGAAGCTCCGCGGAGCTGTTCCAATGTTAAAAAATCTTCATCGTGATCTTCATCATCAGCCAATAGACGCTCTGCTGAACACAGGCTGCCCTCGACACACTAAGCGGAAATTGAGTGATTTAAAATACAATTATGTGCGATTGAAGCAAGGATGGGTGCGTGTTCGCAGCGCGTGAGACGCGCGAAGCGTGGCTCGACAGACCTCTATCTGTTTCGTTAAACAATCAAAGACGCTCGTTACGTAACGCTGAAACAATTGTTCAGGGCACTTTCATAAGAACGCAATTATGCACTGTTACAGAATATTACCAAGTGATATAAAGCTTTTACATGTAACGAGAGACTGTTGTTGTACATTTTTGTATTAATTAAGAATTAAAAACAAAATCAATATTAAATGTTCAATGCATAGAACGCGGGAAAAATTTACCGTACTTTAAAGCATGGGAGCCGAGCTAAGAAGCTTGTAATTTTCGTGGCCAGTCATATTTTTTAATTGGATAAATATAATTTAAAAAAACAATTCCAATGTTAAAAGTAGGTCATCATTAAAACCTTAGTTTATAAACTTCTTCATTGTTATTCTTTTCACTGTTTCTTTCATTTTCTGTTGAGAGTTATTCATCAAAAATCATTTTACATCGTAAAATAATCTGTTATTATCTAAATTAATAATGAGATTACAATGTATCGAGGGCGGGAAAGATTGTTGGTACTTTAAAGCATGGGAATCGAACTCAGTCGCATGCAATTCTGGGACCACTAATTGTGCCCAATTCAGAGTGGGTTGGAGGGGATGGGTGTGGGGGGAGGAGGACTTTGCAAACAGCCGCCAGGCAATTTGCGTATTGAATATTACCGCGATTCCGACACCGCCCGCGAGCGGCGTGGACAATTTGACGGGCCCACAATCTCATTACGAAGTAAGTAATGAGCCTTTTACCGTTCCATCGTTTCGGTTAAATTGTAACCATTTTACTTTTATGCTCTGGAAAAATAATATCGCCTACATACTTATTATGAGCATTCCACCTTACGCTTAATGTTTTTTGATTCTATAAACATTAAATTAGCTAACCGTTTAAATATACCGATAATGCTTTATGGATTAACGACAAGGTCAATATATTATATTTTCATTTGATTTTCATAAAATAAACAGAGTAAAAAAAGAAATTACAAAAACTCATCTAAAACCGCAGTCGGTTTTACTGTGCGCCGTAATATAGCTAGTTAAAATTAAGACAGATTGTTGAGGATAGAAATGAATTACATTAATATATTATCCGATTTATTGCTTTATCGACAAAATTGTATTTGATTTGATATTATAAAGTGATTTTATTTCAATATACGGCAAGAGCAATCGGTAACAGAGAGATTATTATTTTTTTAATTATAAGTTTTTTTTTATAATATATAACTTATCATGAAAAGAATGAGGACAAATATATGTTCGTTTTTATAAATATCTTTTTTTAATTTAAATAATATTTTGTATTTTATAAAGCGTATTAATATTTGTGTTTCAATTTCTTTTTGGAACCTTTGTTTAAAGATAAAGTAAGTTAAGTAAATCATTAACTAAAGTTGAAACTTAAAGTCGAGTAAAGGTAAGCCGTTACGCGTGTGCATTGTTTACAAAAAAACTTGGTGAGGTTTTTTTTTTAATTCATAGTTATCTATTTCTAATAACAAATTTAAAAATAACCTAAAAATTTCATTTCCTTTTTTATGGGTTATGGGCTAATACTTGACCTCGATTTCACCTTATTTTATTTTACAATGAATCGTAGATGGTGAAGCGTGTTCTCTTAAAATACAAACCGTTCCCACATGTATGACTGCCGGAACCCGAACACAGCAATGCTGTTATTATTTTTAATAGGAAAAGAAGGCAAACAAGTGAGCGGTTAACCTGATGGGAAGTGATCACCGGCGCCCATAGACAGTCGAACACTCGGGGCATCGCAACTACGATATGTCGCAACCATGGCGGCAGATTGATAGGGAATATTCGTAAAACTCTACCACTATCTAGATTCCTTTACTCCGGCGGCCCGGATATCGAGCTCGGGACCTTGGCGTTACAAGGGAAGCGGTAAACCACTGCGCCAAGGACGCAATCAAAAGCTATACTCATCGTACATCGCAAGAAAATCTTGTGTAATTTATTGGTCCAAGCGTAACTTTGCCGATGTCCATGACTTAGTGAAACAAGTTGCAATGCCCACTCGCTGCGCACGGTACGAAGTCGTGCCGTCGAACGCGTAACATCTGAAGACGCCACGTGTGGAGAGTGTATTTTAGTCGTGGTATTTGAGATTAAAAGAAGCGGAAATTGGCTAAATATATTTTTTTTTCATTAAATCTAATGTATTTTTCTTATCTAGCCTTTATTCACTGTCAATATAAATACTCCTTCATTATTAATTATTTGAAAGTATTATTAATAAAATTATTTCAAACGCAATATGTAGTGAAGGTGTGGTTAAGATTTACCGTCCAGCTGCTGGTGCACTCGCTATTGTTTTCTCACTGGGGGTACAAATTGGTAGACGTGCTTATGAGTGACATAAAAATTTTCCAATTGTACTTTTTTGTAATAAGTAATACAATGATGCAAACGAGATGTCAATACTGTACTGACTGCAATTCTGTAAATCTTAAGGCCTACATCTGCGAAAAGCGACGTTATCATTAGATGTTTATAAAAAAATAAACCTATGTTTTTTATACTAAATAATAAAGTGGATTAATAGCAATTTTCGTTTGATTTATAATTTAGACCACAAATGATTTATGCCTGGCATTTTTATTTTCTGGCAACAAGGGCACGCGCTAGCCACTTTTTTCTAGTTAGACGAAAAAAAAATTAAAAGGATCCTTTTTTATCAGTAATGATTGGTTATTAGGATTTTCGGCCATATTGGTTCGTGAAGTAGCACAGCCATATGCCACGCTAGGGAAAATTGTAGGGTACAAAACGTAGAAAATTGTTATGTAAGTATACCACGTCGTTTAGATAATTGAGGATAAACTCGGAAACAAAAACCTCTTAAGTGGTTGCACAGAAATAACGACCGGTATGCAGATCCATTGGTTACAATCGTATATGGAGGTTTTATATTAAATACAAATAAAAATAAATAGGATCTTCACGTAAAAGTAAGAGATAAGTCTGTCCACTGAAATGAGGAAATAACATTTTGCCTCGTTTTCACCCGATGTTAAGTGACAATGAGTGCGTAGGTAGTTAAGTATTCTCCTGAATACTTTCGTCTCTTACTTGCATGATTACCGGAATACAGCAATGTTGTTATGGCGACAGATTGCCATTGAGAGTGGTAGCCAGATAGGCGTGTTCGAAAAATTCTACCACAATACAGACTTTACATGTTCTGTATCTTGGGAATCCAACTCAGGACTATCGCGTAAAAGACAGGCGAGTAAACCATTGCGCCATGCAAGCAGTCAGAAATATTTGATGATTCTATTGACTATTCGGACCGTCGATATCCCAGCTTTAAAAAAAGTTCTTTCACCATTGGCACAATCTTTTAAGCTTCATGTTCTTCTTCTTCCTGGAGATCTTATTATTTGTATCTTACCTTAGATAATTAACTATAGAAGGGCTTAGGATTATATAGACAATATATTGCAATTACCTGTTTTTTATTGGTTATGGGCCAGCATCTCAATTTCACTTGATGTTAAGTAACACTAAGACCATAGGTAAAGCGTGTTCGCCCAGAATACTTCTAGTTCTCACGCATAGTTATTAATTGTTCACTTATTTACAAATGACCCTTTTACAATACCTTGACTTTGAGATATAATAAAAAAATATCTTACTCCAATAATTTTACTTTTGTAAAATTGGAAAATATTTTTGTTCACATACTACTATTTGGTGGTAGAATGTTCCTTTTATCTTTATCACATAGCCGACTAAATATGAACGTGCAAAAGGGATGGATGTTCGTTCTTCATCTCTCTGGCAACAGAGACCTATCGCAAGAGAATTACACAAAAGTAAATACTAGAGATATATTATAAAAAAAGACATTTTTTAATTGGCAACGCAAATATTTAAGATTCCTATTGCAATATCTTGTTTAGTCGTTAGAGAGATGAAATGTAAACACTTCATCAAATTGCGTCCGTTAATGATACAATTAAAGAATTACAAAAAGGAAATAGTTTAATATATTTATTACACAAATATCATGTATGTCTGAGCAAAATGTTCACACAAAGTGCTTACTATATAGATAATCGTCAGTGGTCTTCACAATAATTTCGTCCTCCCCTCTCCCCCCATCTCCGCCTTCCCCCCCAACATAAATCATTCGACTAATTAGATAAATCAAAGTCCCGTTGACGTTTTAGCTCGTTCGTATAATGTCGGAGGTTTTTCTAGTAAAACTAATTCCACCTTACTCTTGTCTCGATCGACATAGATTAATCGGTATTTTGTGGAAAGGGCCACTATGACAAATACAATGATGTTAAGTATGTTTTATTTTGACAATAGCGTTACTCTACTAAAGTCTTCCATATGTCAGATTCAGATGTAAATTATTTGTCGCGCTGATACAAGCGATGTGTTATCTTTAGTGATTTAAACGCGTCAAATGCACGTGTTCTCGAATATTAACTATCGAATAAATTACTAGACATCAAACGATTTAACAGTTGTTTCAATACTTTTTTCTGAGCATTTACGACTCTTGATTTCTCTATACAAATATAATTTTGGGGAACTTCACATAATTAGTTTTGGAATCCAAGACGTTTTCCTGTATCACGTAATTGATGAAACATTATTGGCATCAAACGCCGAATTTCCTCGCTGAAACGCTATTGAGTTTTTATATATTATAACATATTATTATAACATCAAGTTGCTAGTAATTATAAATTATATATCAAGAATCCAAAATAAGCTAGGCAATTGGAGATTTCAAATTTGTCAATAGCTTTTCATGAGGTCAAGATTTATATCGATTTGTTGACTCATCGATGTGAAGAAAAAGTTAATATTGCTACTATTAATGTTTCAAAGTTCATAAATAAGAGTTCATAAATTTATGTTTGTGGTAAATAAATTTTAAAGCAATAATTATCGGGAAAATAATTTTTTGTTGGAATTCGCTATTTGCGATTTGGCGGCATGATGTTTTGGAAAATGGAAAGTTAAGTATTGCACGACATGTGCCTTCGGCATTATGCAGTGGATGCGTTTGCTGGGATATCGAATTGAACGAACTTGGACAATACAATTTCTTTAATAAGATTATTCTAAATTAGGTACCGCCTATCTACAACATTGACAGAAAAAATAAAATTAAAGCCACGACGACTTGTGGCAGGCACAATGGAATCCAGCGTCATATTTCAAAACGGTCGCGTTATCAGCGCAGGCGCATCGGCACGTACGCGGCTATCGGCCAATCGCGGACGGGGGCGGGAACCGCGTGCGTTGCGCGCTTTGAAAAAAGAACGCCGATCGTTTCCCGCGATATTTTGCGCGTTAGGTGAGGACTTGTCATTAGATTGTATCCATATAATTACACATTGAACACAGTTCAAAGATTAATCGAGGCGTGTAATGCATTACGTTGGCAATTTAATCCTGAGTAGAAGGTAAAGTTTTCCCTATATTTTCAATGTTTAAACAAATTTATTAAAATACGTTTTATCAGGGATAAGATTAATGTCCTATTGTATATAGAATAGCAATATTAACTACGGAATTTAAAAAATTCGTTCGGGCAATTGTAAAGACTTTTTCAGTTCGCGGATTCTAGATTCGCGTACCTAGAATTCAATAAAGCTCTCATATTTATGCAATAAACGAAAGCTTAAAAATACCATATACCTAATAAAATAGAAAATTCTTGTCATGTATTAATTTATTTTATATGTGATCCGGCTTGCAGGCACGCCTCAACATAACTGGTAAGGTTATATCAGTCACCTAAGTCTTCATTTAACGAAGTCTAAGAGATTCTAATAACTGCTGAGATACAGCATATTAGTGTAAAGTCTATAGCAATACTAGTAGTAGTATTATATTCTGATAGGCAAATGTAAATGGTGAGTTTAAACGATTGATGGTAAGGAGTACATATAATGCGGATTATAAATCGAATCCAGTATTCAATACTCGTTTTCAGTTTTCTAGTACGAGATCTTAACGTAATTAAATGAAAAATTCGTTAAGCTTATCGAGTTGGTCTTTGCCATCGCCGCTTCTTTTTATAAAAAATTAAAATAAATTATTGTATCTTATAAAATTTATTAATAAAATAACATTTAACAGCTATTACAAATAAACAAATTACATAATAATTAATACATAATCAACAAATAACTCTTTAGTCATTATTCATTTTTTTAATCTGTAAGTGTATACAGAATGTTGTTAATTATCTGTGGTTCGACAGCAACATTAGTTAAAGCATTGACACCGCCGACGCCCTTGGCATTAATCTCGGAAACTTCCTTATGTACTAATGTACTTATGAACACTTATAAGCAATCAATCATAACGTCCGTGAAACTTAATGACACAGTTATGAACGCAAAGCCCAATGTTGACCCTCTGCTGCACCTTTTATTTATAATTGTTTTTGGTACTACTTCTTGGAAGCGTACATTTTTTTTTCTACCAATAGGAAGTAACAAACTTCTACGCGCTTTTTTATCGGTTATGAGCTAACATTTGACCTCTCTATTTCACCTGATGTTAAGTCACAATGACTCCATAGGTGGTGGGGCATGTTCGCTTTAAAATACTTATGGCTCTCATGTATATTCATGACTACTGGAACACAGCAATGCAATGCGGCCAGATGGACATTACAGTGGTAGCTAGCCAGACGGATTCGAGAAACCCTACTACCATCTAGAACCGATAAGTACGTACTTTGAGAATTAAGAAAACAACATTGAGCTTAAAGAATGATTAGTTCTTATTTCGAAAGAAATATAAGAATACATTGATACAAACTATAACTGTTTTCTGTTATAAAGTATGCGATTAAATTTTATTAATATAAATCATGACATAACGCAACTCTGCTTCATTAGAGATCTCTTAAATGTTTTGGTCACATCACTTACCATAAAAGAGAAGAGTTCTAATTTATGTAGGATCAATATTTCAGTAAAAAAGATACAATTCCCCACTCCCCTGCTGTTGCACTGTCCATCTCCTGATGTTTCATGTCAATTCTTCTTAGAAGACAGAGCGTTAAGAACTCACTAACACTAGTTGTATAACTAACACTGTATGTACTGTACGGAAACCGACATTTTGAAAGAAAAACGATTGAATATTTAGGTCTAATAATAAACCTTTGACGACTATAAGCTATTGTAGGGATACTATTTAATAAAGAATATTTGACTATAGTTAAGTTATAAGAAATATTAGTATTACGAGTAGAAGGTGTAAATAAACACATGTTAGAGTTAAAACCATTTTTTGGTATCGAATTCAACTATTGAAGGTAGTTTAGTAAATCACTATCACAGCTGTATCATTAAACAGTTAAAGAGCAGTGTACAAACATTAACTCAATGTAACTTGTAAACATAATGAGGTTCTACGACGTATTACGCCCTCAAAGGAGGGGCGAAAGCAAATACTATAAATAAGGTATAAATATTTTCAGGGATATTACTAAAAAGAAGGTACTATCTGACTGTCTATACTACTATAAGCTACTATAAAAAGAAGGTACTATCTGGTACTATCTGGTGTTATCTGACACCATATTTAAACAGTATTTCATAAGTATAACAAT
>DWQX01006723.1:0-10974 GCA_018245475.1 Pharmacophagus antenor | reverse complement strand
ACCTCTCTCTCTCCCCCCCCCTGCCACTTCCCCGCCGAGCGCGTGCAGCGGGAGTGGGTGTCGCGGAGTGCCTCTTAAATTTCACTCATACATTGTTTATTACGTTCGGGACGCGCCCGCGAGTTATTTAGTGACGCAGCAATGGTATCGCAAACGGTATGCGGCCCGTATTTTCTATGGAGCACTAAAACGTTTTCGCGGACACTTAATAGAGTGCGACCGGTGTGTTGTGATCTCACTAACGAATTTATAACAGCGCCAACTAATAAACAGTTACGAATCTATTAGTGCAGAGGAGAACGGCCGCCCGTTCGTTTGTCGCACATAATTATGCCGAAGGACTGATAAACGTGAGGTCTCATGGGTTACTTAGCCCTAAAGATGTTCTATGAACGGTTTGTTGTGCGAATGATTTATGGCTTAGTTTTATATGATTTAAGTCATATTACGGGGTGACTTTCTTCAGTCGGAGTATTTTCCACTCCATGCCCTTAACAGACACCACAAGTCAGCAGTGGATGAGCCTACACACCAATTAGAATCGACCAGGATAGCATAAATCTACACTAGTTATCACATCAGCCGAAACACGTCCGCCGCAGGACAAAGGCCTCCACCAAGGACCGCCGAGACGAACGGCTCTGCGCTTTTCTCATCCAGCCTGTACAGAACAGGCTGGACACCAGTGATACAGTAATTAAATCGAAATAAATCCGTCGAACGGATAATAATTATATGATTAGCAGCGTCCATTGTACGCGGAACTTTTTCAACAATGTTATGAAATATGAAAAGATATTTGGAGCGAGTACACTTACACGGACGCCCGAGGGTGGCGCGGGCGCGGGCGCGGGCGCGTAATGAAAACTAACGACGGCGCCGCACGCGTGCGCAGTAAAAAATTAAATTCATGGAGCTCCGGGAATAGCGCACTGGACTTGGTAGCGCGAGGGCGCCGCACGCGCGCGCTGTGACACGGGCCCGTTTCGTGCGAGCTGAATGCGACATGCGACAGTCTTTATCGTCGGCCAGCACTAGACCTAGATTTCCACCCGATGCTGAGTGACAGAGGCCGCAGGTCGGGTGAATCGCGTTCGCCCAGAACGCTATTGGCTCTCAGACGTATGACTGGATGAATTATGGATGGTGGCTAGGACACCCTATCGTGGCCCGGGAATCGAATTCGGAATCTCCACGGAAGCTGTCGAAAGATGAATTTTGAATCACTTCAGAGACACTAAGCGGTAACGCGTTTTTAAATGTGTACCACTATACGAAGATCTTATTATTTCATAATTCCATGATATTTTAAGGCTTCAAATTATTCAAAGTCGAACTGCGTTCTTGCATGTACGTTTACTTTTATGTATATATTCGGACTGTTTTTTTTTTTCAATTAATAAACATTAATCTCATCATGTGATGTATAAGTTCAAATAGTGGACCCATCTGCATCACCGCCTTAAATCTGACATGCGCAGCTAAATAACAGCCTGCGCTAGGAAAACTTTTAGAGTTTGTTCTCAGAAATAATGTTATAACTTATTTTATATTCATCGTATTTTTAAATTAAACATAAAAACAATTAACACAATAAAATGTTCATTAAGTTAACCTTATTTCGTTATTAATATTAGTCATTATTTTTATTGTAAATTTGCAATCAGAAAATAAGAAGAGTAAATATTTTATACAAAATTATTTATTATCAACAATGTCTCGATAAGTTGTTTACGATCCTCGATAAGCTGAAAACGAAAACCACTTTGTGGCGGAATTATCGGCTCCCAGTGATAATGGACAACTCCGTTTTGCGAATTATTCCGTGAAATGATGCAAACGGGTTAAGTGATTTAAAATATTCTTAAGCAGTTAGTGGAATTTAACACGTCGCTTAAACACAGGTAAGCAAGCCGTCGTACATGTCTCAAATAATACTAATAATATGATAAAAACTACGATATCTGAACACATTCCTAACACACTAAATCATTCCGAAATGTTTTAATCTATATATTATGATGAATACATAAGTATTCTGTAAGCGCAAGATGGTTACGTACGCTTAACGACCTGCGACTGAACTGTCTAATTTCGTTAAAGAAAGCGGGTGGGACGTTGGGATGAGTTTAAGCATGAATTAATCGAGGAAGTCGCTCGCTGTTAACTTAACAATGTACCGTTAACTGCCAATTAACAGTAAGTACCGGGAGCGCATAGACTTAAAGTAGGTTATAATTTACTGCGTCGCCTAATGGAAGGAGAGCAGTAAAAGCATCCTAAAACGTTTACCGTATTTATAGAACACGGGGCGGCACCAGGTGTCCTCTCCGCGGAGGTAATTCCTTAATAGAGATACTCTCGTTTGGGAAGTGTAAAACTTGACTGACGAAGCATAATTCCGACGTGTAGAAGACGGCGAGAGATTGAACGTTCAGTTTTCGTTTTTCTCATAAAAGCTTTACCGTTAAACATCTAATGATGAACTTTGAACGAAATTAATGGATCGCGTTGTAAAGAATTCCCTCTACCTCTGCGTCACTGGTACAAGTATTCGAAAACATATTTTTGGACACTTGTACGCCGGTACCCGGACGTACACCGTGACACTGATATACCTGGTCCACATCCGGGATCACTTAAGTGTAGTTGGATTAGTGCTGGCTACCGCTCTCAATATACTATCGTTTCGTCATAGATATGAGAGCTTAAGAAAGTGGGACGAGCACGCTAACACAATTACAGCCAGAAGGTAATGGAATGTAGTACGTAAGATAATGGGAATGTATGAAAGCGAGAAATAAGAATGGATGAAGACGCAGTGTGAGCGAGATTGAATTGGAAGAAATTAAGAAAAATACAGTTGAATAGAGGCCTTGTCCGCAATAACAGGCGGAAAGATTATTAAAAAAAAAAACACAGCTACGGCCTCATCGGCACGTGAACAACTTGAAACGTTAGCCCATTTATGGTAAATACCAACAAAATCAATGTATAACATTACGTATGAAGCGCGATTAAGAACCCTCGTAAAATTTCTAAAACAAATTAAAGAGCATAAAACATAACCCGGCATTCAACCCCAACCCCGGAGCAACAATGGAATTACTCTCGCGATATTAACCCTTCGCGTACCCTCGTCGGGACTAAATGCACTTAGTCGCAAGGAACCCCGTTAGCAAGTTTGACGGATGTACCTCCGATGATATTATGTTGCGAGGTGCTCAATGAATAATACCCCAAAAGAAAGTAATGGTAAGATTTGTTACTTTCCAAGATATTTTTAAAGAATATTCATATCCAAAAGAGAAGATTTCGCAGCGTCTGTGTAGTTGTGAATTGTGATAGGGTTTTTTTTTTTTATTTATCTATTAATATAAATGAGTAATTTAAGCTAAACATGTAACTTAATATAATCAAAGCCATTGTCATTTCAGCCTATTGACGTCTTACGAAGTTTATATGCAATTACTGTAAACAGGGTATGTAATGAGGTTAAAAGACAGGATGAGGATTCAGAAAAACAATATCCGTTAGCGTTTCCAGCTCGCTAGGCTCCCCCGCGCCCAGAGTTGTCTCCCGGGGGACCACGTCCAGGACTACGAAAACTTCTCGGATACTTATCCAGGGATGGCATGCCATCTGACACCCGCCATGTAAAATATATATTTATGAAAATAAAGCATTCATTTAAATACTTCATTTCACATATTCAATTGGTTTTAAATGTCGAATAAATATTAACTTAACTATTCTCTGTGTTATGGAACTTGTTACATTGAAAATACTTTAAAATAAACGATTTGCCTTAAATATTCATAGAACGAAAAATTGCATGTGTTATCCTAAGGGAAGAGAGAAGATTTCCTCGCTTTAAAGAGTGTATTGAATATGAATCGGGGAGATCAGTTGTTAATGTGTATTATTTGATTAAAAACAAGGCGGTCGCGTATGCACGATGCGCCGACATACGGACAGACACGCAAGATATTATTTTTGAAATTCGCTTTTTCGCTCTCTGTACAATTGTCTCGTATTCGCGGATACGTATAATAATTATTAATGTTTGGACAATTGTCTACGAAAACGCGGATCGGTGTTGTTTGTAATGGGCGCCGCTCTCCGTCGGTGGCAACCCTATTAAACACTCGTAGTACAGGACACGCCGCCCCTGCCCGCGGAGACCCCGCTTGTTTTGACTCCGCCGCATCCCGAGCATAAATCACGAGCCTAATGCACCGAAATGGCACACCAGCTCAAGTGTCCATCTACCCTCAGTTGAACGCCACCACAATTCAAACTCCTACCGCGTACAACATTACGTACAATTTGCTTTGTATCAAAATTCGTACAGGATTAAACTCGGCACAATGTCTAGAAGATTGCAACGCGAATTTGAAGTGTACGACAACGCACTAAAGTATAATATCGCGTGAATGGTGAAAGACAATCGATGTTTGATACAACACGAGACTAGTTGTTGAAACAAAATTGTTTTTGACACTTGGATATTTGAGTTTTAACCTAAAAACAACTGGATAGAGTTGAAATTCGTTTGATTTAAATTGATATGTAATTTGTAAGTTTGCAATCCACATGAAAGCTTTCGGATTAGTGTTTGATGACATCATTATTTTACAAATGACGATTGTGTCGCGATTTTCTTTGCCCAGGGGGGCCCGTGGGGTGAGAACGAATGGTGTTTTTTTTTTCAATCACGAGATTATTTATTGTTGGAATGTAATTTCGTCAAAGTGGTTTTTTTTTTTATTTAAATAAAGCATCTAGGTGAGTTATCTCAGGAGTAACGTAAAAGTTGATTAGAGTTTCATTTCAAGTGAACTTTCATTTCAATTCGATCGGTCGGAATCCGATTTTCGTTTACTCACCTCGACTTATTGAAGTCCACGCTAAAACGGCAGGGGAGCTCGTTTGAAATACAACGGTATTAAAGGAGAAAAAATAAATAATAGATCGTCAATTTTTCTCTTAATCTCTACCTTTTGCAATGCGAAAACAAAAAATCAACTGAATTATTACCTAATAATCATTGTGAAATCCTTCAAATCCCCGAAATGGCATGGGGCTGGGTTCTCCCTAATCCTGAACTAACCACGTTTGCTCTTCAATGTGGCCGTTCAAAAAGAACTCTTAGCATGCGGAGATAAGGGCGTCAGTGACCGCCGAGTTGGAATGGTAATAGGATGCTGGTGTAACATGTCCCTTGTTTCAATTTTCCAGCTCAGCGGTCCCCGACGGAGCAAGATTGGTCCTCGCTCTGCGCAGAGATGGCAGATGTGGTATTTGTAATTATTCATTGATTTGTTTACGCATTGTTAGGTCGGCAGTGTTGCAATTATCAAAGGCACCGAAGCGGAAGAGATCCTATCTTGTGGCCGTGTTCATTTAGGTATCGCCGAGCTCAGGAGTCTTGCCGCCTAGTGGTTCACTGCTTGCTTTGTGATACAGAGGTCCCTGGTTCGATTCCGTAGTCGCATAATTAGTCCAGTTTGGATGGTCGTACGTTCGTTACTCAGCCATTGTTATATTCCGGTCATAATACACGTACGCCTTGTGGGCGAGCACGCTTTGCCGTCGACGGCCAAGCTGTGATACCCAGCGCTGCTAGATTCCAGTTAGAATGAATACACTACGTCATGTTGCGTATGCCCACAAACGACCGTCTAAATATTTTCACAGCCGTCGACTCATATCGACGTATAATGGTGTTAGTTGAAAAGCTTTTCCATCGGCATTATTAACAAGGCCTCCATTATCATATACCTCACTTTTACACGCACAATTGATAACCGATTACGAATGTAAAATATAATCTTAGGCTTCTAATTACGTCTAAAGCACTCCGCGCCCGCGGGCAGGGGTCGCGGCCCCCGAATTATGCCCCCGGGGGGCGTAATACGAGAACTACGGACAAACAGATAAATTTCTACAGGAATAACAGTATGTTATGCCATAATATCCCCAACGCTGCCACGTTCATGTACTTTTATTATATTTATGCGTTAGCTGCGTATGTGTTGGCGCTAGTGATAAGGGAATAAAAACTCGCACGTGTTTTAGTGAAAGAACTAAAGATTTTCTCATTATGACATCCGTCTTGAACAACAACCGGGATGATTAACTAATGTTGTGCACAATTTCTAAATAAACCACTTCAGTAGTTTCCATGTGATGCAGCAAATACCAAATCAACAGACAATTTGTTTGACGCCGTGGATGCCACATGGATCATATGATTATTGGGGTGTTACGCTCGCTTTGAACCGCGGAGGTCTCGGATTCGAATACCGGGCCACAGCTGTGGTGGTCTGGATAGCGGTAGGGTTTTTCGAATCCGCCTTCACCCAAATTATCAACGTCAATATCATAACAACCATAACAGCATTACCGTGTGAGAGCCGGAAGAATACTCGACGAACACGTTTCACCGTCTACAGTTATCCAATTGTCACTTAACATCAGCTGAAAACGATTAGAAAAAGTGAAAATCTCTCTTAAAAACGAGTGCGAACCCTTTCACAGACATGCAAAGTCATTCTCTTTTCTATTTGCATTAAGCATTGTACATTATAATATCGCGTATACTTCTCGAATAGTATATTTATAACATAACAGGATCGGAGGAAACTAGAACTGAAGATGTAAGAAACCCTAGTGTGATCTGGAGTAGCTAGTATACCTTCATATTTCCCAGTTTCATAGAAATGTAGGAGAACATTGTTAGTTGATACGTTGGAAGTCAATATTTTTTACTACCACCTCTTAACCACCACGCAATCTGATAGTTGGTGGAGACGTAGGCTACAATGTCAAATCGTATTAGTGTATAGGAAAGAGAATAGACGCCCTTGAAGGGCTTTTACATTTGGATAGAAAAACGTTGTAAAGTATGAAGCAAACCGCTTCGTACTAATGCGCGGGAGAGCGGCAGCTGGGCGACGGACGCCGGCCGCGTGCCTGTTAGTGCTGGGATGCTACATTAGTAGTATTATTACTACAGATTTAACTTCGACCTCCCCGTCCAGTGTAGCCAACACTTACGTGCTAAATTAACACAGGTAATCAACGTGCAGACCATGACCACTATCAAAATCCGTGGAAACTTTTATTTACTTTAATACAACGAATAGTAAAAAGTGTAAATCTACAAGGAATGATAAGTGGGGCCTTGAGTCTCTTGCGTTGTTCTTCTTAGGAGAGACGGCATCTCGAGACCGGGCTAACTCACTTGACCGTCCAAAAGCGCCAGTGTTGGCCTAATCGGATATAATTTGAATTTTCCTGCAATTATGTGTGAGCTATGCGCAGTACAGCGTCCGAACTTACCTGACGGTCGTACCGCCGTCGAGTGCCTAGTGCCTAGCGGGCAGACGCGCGACACCGGCCCGTTATCTCGGGATCGAACCCGAAATGCTTCGCAGCGCGACAACCACGTCGCCGTGACCGTACCATCTCGGATTACGTCAACACTTACCTGGAAAGATAAAAAGGATACGTTACAACGAGTTACGGACTTTAGGAAAAAAAAAAAAATTAAAATAAACTCGCATCGAGATAAGGCGCCCTCGTGTGTGTGTGTGTGTGTATGTTTTTATTATAATTTAAAAATAAGCTCGGAGCGAGTGTTTCGCGCAGCGAGGCTCGGGACGTACGCTCCGTCGACACGTCAAGTGGTCTTAAGACATTATGTCGTTTTGATTAATTTCGTCAACGGCCAGCGAGGATATTTTACTAATATCGCAGTTATGGCTCGCAAACGCTATCGGGCGTGAAGTATAGTTTCTCACCGATGACAATAAAAGAATGTTCAGAAGAAAATAGGAAAAGTTAGATTTTGAACCAGATAATGTATTGTTGTTGTTCGAACTTTATTCTGCCGAGTCTTTTTTTTTTATTGCAACGACGCTCCACAAAGTTTCGCACGAAAGTGTTATGAAAAATTAACCCTATGGGATGGAAAATGGGGACGGTCAATTTTACACTTGTAAATAATCACCGCCACTACTTGTTTTGTTAAAAAAGAAATTTGCGTAAAATGAACATTTCTCTCTTAACCAAAATTATGTTCCGCAGGGTGACGTTCGAAGAATCATCGGATCAAGAGATCACACAGAATTGCGTATCGGCTATCGATCGCATTTGAAATTACACGCCAATATCGGTGAAGTTTTCACGCGATTCGGGTAAACATTTCGCGTCGCACTGTGCACGCGTAATGCCTCCTATTGGCGACGTTTAAATGTCCTCGTGAATTAATCGAAATAAAACTCTAGGGCCGAACATTAAAACTCGTCGTTCTTTAAATTTATCACCGCGATAGCGGCTACAAGTGAAACGAAAAAAAAATAACGATCAGTAACCGGCTTTATCAGGTATATTTGTTGAATACAAACTTTATTGTCACCCGTGTATAAATAATACCCGCGGCCAGCAACGGCGCTCCGTTCGCTGGTAATAAATAACTTAATTACATTCCATTCGTTTCAATTGTCCAGTTCTCAATGCACGTTGCAGCTTTATCTTTGCTATCCGACGAAACGGATTTAATGGCGCTTAATTAAATCGTTCCGAAATCAATTAAAATATCATCTCGTTATTACATTATTTGTATTGCAAGTATCATACAATCTGGTTCCCTTTCTCTCCTGCCATCCCATTTACTCTTTTATTAACCTTTTTTTTCTCTTTCGCACACGCGTAATGCTAAGAGCTGCGATTGTGTCCGTGGAACAATAGCCACCTCGTTCTCTTTGTAGCTACTTTCTTCAAAGCTTTGTACATCACGAGATTCGCTTTTTAAGTTCTCTTAAGTTAACAAAGCATAATAGAAATTAAGTTTTCGTCGTGAACAAGCCACCGTCAAGTAAATGAGTCGTTAATGATCGAATAGTGAATGCTAATACAGCAGACATTAACGCGAAGACCTGATGTGGTGACAAGCGACTGCTGTGCGGACGTCGGTGCCCGGGCTGGCGCAGGGCGGCGTCCCCGGGCGGCGGGTGCGCCGCTGCCACGCGGAAACAAAAAAAAAAAAACGCCAGCGGAACACCACTCCCGAGAATCCAAACCATAAATATATCAAAACGAAAACAATAGGAGACACCGAGATATCGGATCACACGACCCACGGACATATTTCAATAACGGACATTAAAAAACGAACGCGAGCGAACTGAGCGGGAGAGAAAAAAAAGAGTGGAAAAACAGTGGACGGCTACGTCGAAAAAAATACGTGGCGGGCATTAATTAAAACGGAGCTACGAGCGGCGATACGGGAGAACAAAGAGGTAAAACAAACCTTCGCAGTGGGAGCCCCCGAATGGTCATCATATCGCATTTTTAAACATCGGCACGTGAAAATGCTGCATCGGCGATCGAACATCGGCCTTGTTGTGTACGAACTAGGGACGCGAGTTCCGTCGGCGTTCGGTGCAGGGAGCTGTTGAAAATTATTTTTTGGTCGGTTTGTCACCGTTGTCTTAATGGTATTGCGCAGTGAGGAAGGGCTATCTCGCCGGTCCGATCTCTCGGGCACAGGTACCGGGACCAAGATTGATCGGCCCGGCCGAGACATTTTTATGCCCGCGATCTGCGGCGTCGACGACTCGGCTCCGAGGGAATCTGTTATTGAATCACCGGGATCGATCGGCCGAGGGGCCGCGCGCCGCCCGGTTGCGCGGCGACAGCGGCCCGCCTCCGCACGTCTCGACCGCACCACTCGCTCCTCGTTCACTTGTACGCGGTCACAACGAGACCGCCACGGCCCGCTCATGTCGACACGAGGACGACATCTGATTGTTTACTTTGATAATTGGATTTCACATTGCGTTTTATTCTTCCTTGCCACGTTACGCCTCTACTTGAGACTGCATTGAGACTGGGATACGTTGCACGTACGTATTGCATATGTTGCGATAAATTTCCCTTTACCAAAATCAGCACCTAAAGAGAGTCGTCACGACAAAAGGTCATTAAAAAATGGAAGATGACATGACTAGACACAATAGAGGCACGAGGGCGGTGCACAATGCTTGTCAACACTGGGCCATTGTGTGGTCGCGGGGGTGGGGCGGGGCGGGGCGGGGCGGGCGCGCAGTGCGGCGGCGCCCGGGGCGCTGACGCAGCCATTATAGTGGATAGTTTACATAATTGTTGCGGAGATCAATGATAACTTTAATGACGATCTATACCGAGATGTTTAAAAAAAAAAGAAAGTAGCAACTTGCATTACACTTTTAAGAAAAGTCAAGATTACATACGTTTAAGTTGCTTCATACGTTATTTTGTAGAGTTTTATTGAACTTTTGCCGAAATTTTATTAAATTTTCTTATTCAACGTCACGTAATAATTGTTAAAACAATAAACATTTCAATTTCAATATGAAGAAGTTTCGAACGCTACGAGTCAGTACAGTACTAAGTACAAAAAAAATAAAATCGATAAGTAATTTTGGCGACATAAAAATACTAACCCCGTGGAATAAACAAACAGTAATCACATATACGAAGCATTAAACTCCTTTGGCAGTCTTAAGTAAAATAATTTAAAGCTTATTTTTTTTTTTGTAAAAGCTTAGAAAACTTTTCTTCGCCGGGCCGATGTCTACACGCACAAGTGAATGTATTATATTATTGTATATTCTAACAATAAGCCGTTACAATTTGAGAACGGGACACCTCAATGAACATTTACAGCCCAATGACAATTTTAATTGAAGCTGATATTTATAGATAAGTAAAAAAGAAATGTTTTGTAGCGGAACTTAGAAAGCTGTTTAACTAAATGTAGTTAAAGCAGCATTCGTTCGTTACCAATCGATCTAATGGTTTACGTTAAAGGTTCAATGGCAATTGACGGTCCCGTTAGTGTGGCAGCAGCATCTCGGCCACCTACAGCGGGGGTCGCGGGTTCGAATCCCGCTCAGGACAAACATTTATGCGATGAACGTGTAT
>DWQX01006722.1:0-10974 GCA_018245475.1 Pharmacophagus antenor | reverse complement strand
AATTATTGTAGTTTTTAAATTATTTTATGTTACATAACAAGTTCCCTATTTAATAAGGTAAATAAATAATTTGTAGATACATAATCAAAATCACTTCAATTACTTTTCACTGATAAATAGTACTTAAAGTTGTATGTATTGTAAAATATTATACCTCCATTAGATGATGTCATCGTTCCCAACAGTTTTAGGAGACAATCTTTAGTGTTAGCCAGCGTGACGCGCACACATTTGTAGGAGGCGACCGCAAACAGCGAGCGGCATGCCGCGGACCGCACACGATTACTCTCAGAGATCGTACCGGAATCCCACGATGCACATCTATAGATTTCATGAAAAAACAAATATACATCAAAATATTTGTTTAGACTTCTTTACCACCACGAAAAAACTTTACAAAATATTCTAAGAAATAGTTATACTATTGTTCTGTCGAGATATATTAATTGAAGAAAATTATAAACAAACATCGGCAAAATTAGGGTAACATATTAAAAGTTAAATTTTGTAAAAAAGTGCCTTGGATATTGAGGAACTTGCAACCTGCACAGATTACTTAACTACAATAGGAATGATTAACCTTTACTATTTACCGCAAAGTAATTACTAGGATGCTGTCACAAGTAAACCCATTAAAAACGCATTACCATTACAAAAGTGAAACATGAAAAGGTCGCTACACCAATGTCCCTATCCGGCCATATTCTTAATACAATAATATTTCAATTTACATAGCTAACATATTTTTATTAAAAAAAAAAAACATTTTATTTAATAACAGATATAGTAAATTTCGATATTAAAAATCTTCATAACAAAATCTTAATACCTGAAAATAACTCTGTACATTCCCAGATCATTCCATGCTTCTACAGGACAGCTCTTAAGAATGCTAACGTTATGGAAGACCACAGCAACGGCAATCACCAGGTCTGCCGTGGGCGGCGGCTGAACTATCTCCGCCGATGGCGACAACTGTATGTCTCCACACTTTTCGGTACGCACTTCCAACTCTGATCGACGTTCCAACACCGATAACGGTAAATTTGGATCTGAAGATATATTTCAACTTTTAATATACCCACCATAGCTATGTTTCGTATAAAAAAAGTTAAAATTAACAGATAATTTTGACTTAAACTTTCATATCCGCTAATGTTAACATTCTTGTCTAATGACTCATAACGTATCTTATCTTTATACATTTTTACTCAAAAGCTAGCTTTTATTTGATTAATCTAACACTAAGTAGATTACGGAGAAAATGAAATCATTTTGTGTAGGCAAAGAAATTCAATAGAATGTGCTATGATTACTACTTACGAAGACGATTTTGCTGTGTTTTATCGTAACAAAAGTTGACGAAAATTTCCAAGCAGCGTTCCAAAAAATCATTTTTCTGCAGGTCTTTTATTATGTCATTTTCAAATATCTGAAATAAAATGGGCTTTTACATTACATTTACTATTAACCCATTGAGGTCGGAAAGGGCTGCTGCCACGCCAATGCGATTTACGCCACAGATCTTTGTTATATTTCTTTATGGTATATATTTAATTTCGTTACTACCGTGTGATATGAAAACCGCATTAGATTTGATTATCTGTTAATGTTATTTCTCATGAAGTAGCAAAAGCCACATTTTGTAAAAGATAAGATTAATAAAATTCGTCGACCGCAAAGGTTTAAAGGGTATATTAGATATTCCAATATCGCGTTTATGGAAGAATTACTAGTAATTTGGCATAAATTAATAAAGTGTAGACTTTATTAATTTAACCCGTTACCAAAAAAAAATACACGTAACTACCTATGGTCACTAAGAAGTACTATTCTTAAATTCATAGGAGGTATTAAATACCACCAAGTAAACTATCCGTCTCGCCTAATCTCTCCATATGTCGTAAAAAATTCCTACAATACTAACAGGATGTTCAGCTCTTCGAGTATATCGAACTCTATTGATTCTCCTTACTATCGCAAGTGCAGTCGATAGCAGTAACGAATATTTTAAAATAAACAAAGTTACAACTTTAATACGCTTTGAAAGCAATATCTTTCATAAGTTAAAATGATACCCTAATGGTCTGTAATTTTTCTATCCATAGCCTTGCACTGCACATTTTGTTAAGTGGAGTGTTTCTCAATACTGCTAGTTTCGAGAATATCAATATTATATTTGTAATTGTAAGTGAAAATTCAATTTTAGAAGTTATAAGAATGTAATATTTTATTATTCGTAACCGTAAGATTTCACAACGACTGCGAACCATTTGGAATATTAAGGCTCCCGAAGATCTGAAACGATTTTAGAAAATGAACTTTATTTTTTGTTATAAAAAACGCAAGCACGAAAAATCCTGCTAAACTTATTGATAAATGAACTAAAATTTATATTTGCTAATTAAATACTTAAACAATTTAAAACGTAACGTATTTAAAAAATATTTACAACGATGTAATTTCTTTTAACCATTACAATTTCAATCGACAACAGTTGTAGTGCATTAATTATGAACCTTTGTTAATAAAACAAATTAAAGGATTGTAAATATTCTAGTAAGAATATAAATTTCTTTTATACGTTACATCGTTTCGCTTATTAGCGCTAAATTCTGTTTACATTTAATATTAATGGAACGTCGATACAATGAAACATTACAATTATGGCGTATCTAGGGCAATTTACTAAAACAATATTGTTGCTGATGGCAAGTTTTGGTACGGAATAAATATTAACGAAAGTCTACAGACATATTGTGTGATCAGTAATGTCCTATAAAAACATTCAGTAAAAATAACTCCTACAATCTATAACTATCTACTACAATTAATAACCAATGAAACTAATATGTAAAAGCTAATTCATTTTAATCTTCTATATCTTGCGAAAAACAAAGGTACAAATTACACGCGTAGTTAAACAATTTTAATACATCAGTTGAACGACGATTACAAAGCAGAAATTATATTAGAATTAGACTAATTACCCAATGTTTATCTTAGGAATTCGTAGGAAAAAAATTTAAGAGCGCCAGTTCATAAAATATTATACGAGTACTTCTATATGTGACCAAACTGCGAATAAATATAAGATTATTCTGCAAAAGAATGACTCTTTAAAAATCGTATTAAATCATATATATACGCTAAATCTTAGACAAACATGCAGACTCATAAAGGATTAAATAGCCGCATAACCACACAACAGTACAAAAACCATTTACTATGGATGCACGAATTTTTATAGTGATTAGTTATTTATTTAACATCGTGTTCATATGTATAAAACTACAGATTATCGGATATTGTTCCAATTAAACCAACATTTCGATTTTATATATAACATGTATTATAACATACATCTAAAGACTTAAAGTACAATATTTAATACTAATTAAATCTATTCGTTACTTTAATACTGATGTCCAATGAGACAGTATATAATTTAAAACCCAAAATAACGTTTCAATCAAAAACTACACCACATTATCTAACATAATTAAAACCATAATTACGTAATTAAACAACGAAAGTATGTAATTATATTGCTGGTCTATTAAAAATCGATTTTTTTAATATTAATATTACATAGTTATTCCTATATTTTTTGCTTTTACACAATTTGAAGGATTATTAACAATACAGAAAAAATAGTCTAAGGAATCTGTAGACGTATTGATAGAGTATTATTGTAAATCCTATACTATTTTTTTCAAATGTTAACAATTACATTACACGTAGGTAGTAAACTGAAACCCATAGTAGTAACTTGTTTTACAAGGCCTTAAATTTTAACCAGATACCGCCCTTATTCTTAAGCATGACACTGCGAGGATCGTAATGTATTCGCGGCGTGGTCCTGGAGCACGGCTGCACAAGGTACATACTGAGTATAGCAGCTAAACCCGCTGCTACAATTAACTGAGCAAACCGCGCACCTAAAATATAAATGCTATATTATTGTACATGGATCACCAAACAGTTACACTTTCATCCTCATAGTAAATTTAATTTCTCTTCTCTCTCAAATAAATTACACAGAAAGTACTCATCTATAAGAAGAAAAAAAATCAGCCCTATTAAAATAGTAATAAAAATTTAATAAATCAGTAAATTTAAGAGATCCTATAAAGTTATAAATTTCAAAGTTTACATTCTCGCATGGAAAACTTCGGTATATTGTGTCCGCAATGTTTAAATAACACAGGACGAGGCTTTGTCTTTGAATGAACTTGTTTATGTGAGTATAGGATTTGCTTGGCATACAATAAGTGATTGAGAACCGACATGTTATTGAGCTGTATTAATTCACTTTACCATTAAGTTTAATAATATTTACAATTGTTCGTATGTATATATAAACAAGTGTATACTTCTGGTCAAAAATTATTAATATTTACGAAATATGCAAGTCGTCCTTATAAAAATAATGTACTAACAAACACTATCCTATTAAATTTCTTTGTTATGTCATTTAAAAACAGCAAACATCACATCACTTACCAGGACAACTTCTTGGTCCTTCCCCAAAAGCTATGAAACCTGGTGGATTAAAATCATCCTTAAAACGATCAGGATCAAACTTTTCCGGATCTGTGAAGTATCTGGGATCCTTCTGTATACAGTGCAGGGGTATTAGTACTGCATCTTTAACTTTTACTTTCAAATCGCTTGATAGAGTGCATGGCGCCGTGCATAAACGTGTCGTGAGAGGTGTAGGGGGATGGAGCCGTAACGTCTCCATAGCCGTTTGAATTACCAAACGCATTGAACAAACGGCGTCGTAATTCAAACCACCGTATCGCTCTATACACTCTATTATTTGCAATCTTACTCTGTTCTGTAAATCAGGATCCTTCGCTAGTTCATATAAACAGAACGATAATGTTGTTGCTGATGTTTCTAAACCAGCTAACATAAATATAAAAGAGTTAGATGTTATTAATTCATCCGTCATAGAAATCTCAGTCTCATTTTTCTGCATGTTTAACATAAGTTGAATGAAATCATTTCTTTGTAGACCTGTTCCTCGCCGCTCTTCGAGGACTTGACTAATAATGTTTGTAAAAAACGTTTCCACTTCCCAAGTATAAGTTCTGAGATTCAAAAATTTAAATAGTCTCGGGAAGAACGTCCGACAGTAACGTTTTAATACAGTTGTGCGATCCGCTTTGAACATCTTCTGTGACATAGCAAGAAAAGGAGAATCCGGGTTTTTTAGGGAACCGGGATCGACTCCAAATGCACAGCTGCCGATAACATCTGTTGTAAAACGTGACATTAATTTTGGTACATCAACCTCATCTAACGATTCCTGGGAAAGGACTACTTTAAGAGCATTCGCACAGTCTGCGACGAGAGGGAACATTGCCTTCATTTTAGCAGAAGAAAACGTCGGTGTTACAATGTGTCTCATAGCTTTCCATTCAGCTCCACTCATATTAGCAAGGTTACGAAGCAACGGCTCTCTGCGAGTATCAGTTGACACTGATATCCGATCACTAAAACATGTAAAATCTTTGATGAAAATATTTTTCACTATATCCAAATCTATCACGAATAACGTTGGTCTTCTTGCTTGAAAAATGCCAATATATTTCTCTTCTCGATAAGAATCATAAAAGAATTGAAGCATATTTGTATAACTCCTTCGCATTGTCAACGTCGCACCAAAGTTGCCGAAAATGGGACACGGCTCTCTGTAAGGCACTTTTCTGTGCAACCAATATTTCCTTCCATTAGTCGCATAATGAAAAATTGTTAAAGAAAATAGTAATACAAGTAAAACAACAAGAAATACTACACTTAACCACATTATCACGTAATATTAAAACGACTGTAGGTTTAAATTAATTGAATTTGTTCGTAGGACGCGAGCGTGGTCTGAACGCGAGCGTACGAGTGTGAAGTAAATACGGCGCGTGCGCTTATGGTATGCAGATGTACATATGTCCGCGGGCTCGCGGGCGACGGCCGGCACTGGAGTGAACCGTATCGCAACGTGCCTCAAGATAAGCTCCATGCTCTGACACAGTCAAGGCCGTGATTGTTGACGCGATGGGCCCGTGACTAGAATATAGCCGCATCAAGCTATTATAAAGCTTTCCCTGAGGTCTAGTTTAAACTTATAAAGGCCATCAAATATATAGAAATATAACAACATAAATCGCATGCATTGTTATTTTAGAAGTGAGTGATTAACAAATTCATACAAAACATTTATTTTATTTTTAATTTGTTATATTAGACAGAAACATTTTGTTTTTCTGATAAATATTCGGTATAAAAATTATGTATGGTATGTAAGTATATATTCACTTTCGTGTTACATACATCTTAGAATAGTGTCTAAACGAACACAAAAACCTTTTGTCTAGTCAGTAATAGTTCATCAAAATAAACGGAACGTCGGTCGGTCGATTAACTAGCGCACCAGCCCAACCTATTGTATTCCAAAACGAGCGTATGTAATAAGAAACAAATTCCAATGCCCAATACCGCGACAATCACAATACTTGAATGGAACGCTTTAAGAAAAAATATACATGTAGTAACAGATAGAAATTTGAATGGGCATATACTATCAGTTATAAATATTGCTATTGCTAATAACATGTAAGTCTATTTAGTTTCTTATTTAATTTATATCAGTAATATCAAACGAGTTGAGGAAATATTTTTAAAATAATTAGTTTTTGTTTTTCGGTGGAATGGAAGAATAGAAATTAGTTATATTCATATATACTCTTTAAAAAAATCATTATTAATTAATAGCAGACTAAAATTTCATGCTACACGTAAATTTAAAAAAACAGCAAAATATAATTTGAAAAAATTAAAAGATTGCTATTATTTCTATAACAGTTACCATAAAAATAAAGGCTGCTTTTATAACTTTCATAAATGTCGGTCATAAAGAACAACAATAGGACACTTCTAAAAGATTGATTATACCATAGCAATAATATCTTGTGTGAATCTGGAAAACATGTGTTTCTACTAACAATAACACACCCATAACAATACCTAGATAATACAAATATGTGTTAATTTCTTAGATTTAAGCGATTGTTGCAAATCAAATTTAACGACTATGAATAGATTTATTGCGTATGTTTTAACATTATATAGTACCCTCGGCGGTCTCATATTTTTCCTTAGAGGCACGAAATTCAAAATGGTTGATAACAAAGCCATACGCGCCGTGGATCTCATGTTAAATATAGCTGATGTAAAATGATAAAGTAACACTGAATTTTACATACACAGATTGTTTCCAACCGGTAATCTAAGTAAGAGGAGTGAGATATTTATTGTTTAAAGATAGACATAAAAAGCAGTGTACGTATATATTCCTTTTAAACATCACTAATAGATTGATAAAGAAATTGACTTCGATTAACTATACTAATATAAGAATAAAAAGGTACCACCATAAATTTATCATGAAAAAATAACTTCAATAATTTACCAGAACAATTTTGAATACAAAGTACCATGCATTTATATCTAATGTAATAATTTTAGACGAAATATATGTTTTATAAACACGTCCAAAGTTCCACCGGATGTTGTACTGTAAGACGTTATAGCACTTCTCGTAACATGAACAGAAAATGTAAAAATATTTCTATACAATATAATATAAAACGGTGAAAAAAAAGAAGAGTTCCAGCTTCAAACTTCCACATTGTACTATTTCAAAGTGTATATAGTAATAAAAGCAACCATTACTGGATGGGAGCGAAGCGAAACAAGAGATTTAATTAGCAAGTTCCTCACTACATTTGTTCTTATACACGAGAGTAGAGTAGCTAAGTCATATTAAATGACAGTGCGACAATTATTGCGGAGTACTAGATTAACATAGTAATGTTATTGAATAAACTGACTGAGGTTACGTAACAAAAAACCAGTTGTATAAGTTTCGAACCATACGCTTAATGTTAGTATCTTGTTGAAATTGGGAAAATCCAAGCAAAATATTTTAAGTACACACATCATTATAAGGAATCATTTATAAGGACAAATTAAGTAGGACTACAGAAGTATGAAAACTGCTTAAGCAGTGTTGCTTTCAATAATATTTTTTACGGTCTTAATATTAAATCAAATATTTGATGTTATCTACCCACAACATGACGTGATTTTTTTTACAATTCTAATCCAAAATATTCGTAGACGAATACATTAAAATTCACTAGAATAGTGATATTTGTAGATGCCGTTTTAATTGTTGGTATAAGATATTCCTATTATATTTTTATTTGTAAGACGAATAAATTGAGGGAATAATATCTAGATTAACTATTAATTAATTATAACTAATTCTGTATTATTTCATCAATCAGAAAATATATTAATATAGCAAAAAAATTTGAACCACATATAACGTAGTTAGTGTAATTACAAAACAAATGACATTCGACAAACAACGCTATCATATTCTTCATGTGTGGACAAAAAGCCAGTCATGGTGCTAATAATGTAAATTTGGTTAATAGAAAAAATATACTAGTAAGTCTTTTTTTTTATTGACAATCAAAATATACTCCGAAACACGAAAATGCACACTTATAAAAAACTATAATCTATTGAAATAAATCCAATTAAGTACACGCCCGATGACCGAACAGTCAAAAGAAGAACTTGTAGGTTTAAGAAATTAAACGGATTGTCTAGTTGAATAGAGAGTGTCTCTGAACTCCTGTGGAACCATTATAGTTCCGTAAACCATTAAGCGCAATCAGGACAAGCCCGTCAAAGAGGAATTCTACAGGGCGGTAGCAAGGGTCTACGCTACCTATGAGCCATTTATTTAAAGGCTGGTAATTCCTCCTTATGGTAGCAAGGAATAGGGGACCACAGACTTTCAGTAGAGAGGTCTCCTCCTAGACGTTATCGTTTATATGGTGGAAGAAGTTTTCAACGCTCTAAAACAAGTCAGAGTTCTGATTTTGAAGTGAATTCAACTCAGCATAATATATATTTTTTAGTACCGTAACCAATTAAAACAATAACGATTCACCCATTCCTGCCCATCTCGCAGCAAGAAAGCTGCTGTCTTCTTCACCCCGGGAGAAATCTCCCTCTTCGGACGCGTCATTCCCTGGAAGGATATGGCCAAATACTTAGGCGTCATTTTAGACCGCCGTATTACATTCTCAGCCCACGTGCGCAGAGTTAATAGTAAGGCGGCCTCAGTGTTAGGTCTCTTATATCCCCTGATATGAAAAAGGAGCATGCTTTCTCTTCGCCACAAAGTGCTGCTCTACAAGACTTGCGTTAAATCCATCCTGACCCACGAGTATTGTGTTCATGCACCTTCACGATGTCGTCAAGACCCTGCAGGTCCTCCAGAACTGCTTCACCCGGCTCGATACCGAGTGGTACCAGAGGAACATAGACTTACACAGTGACCTTCGCCTTCTCACGATCGAACAGTTCATCAATGACTGTGTAAACTATCAACTCGATGCACAACACCACATGCACCTACAATACCAGTCACCGACACACCTCAATCGTCACCCGATTCGCTCGCAGACGAGTCGGACGAAATCAAAACTCGCACACCGCATACACCAGATACACCCGAATACCCGACCGCTCCTCGCCCCCACGTACGTAGGTCACACTATAAGTTTTGCGTAACTTAAAAAAACAACATGTTATAACCAAAATATTATGTTTACTGCTTTTGAAGATACTCTCCTTTTCATGCGATTGAACGATTTTTTAAAACAGATGGACCACAGATCTGAACGCATGTTTGCTACGTGCTGATTGAACGCTTTCACTGCCTCTTCGGAGTTATTAAAAGTGAAACCTCTCAATAAATTTTAAATTTTGGGAAAAATAGAGAAATCACATTTCTGAATTGGGCTCATATCAATCCCCAATAGTCCTCGAATTGTCTTAATAGTAGCCACATTATTTTCGTTGACGGCAGTTGAAGACCGCCCTTCACGAAATTCGTCATATAAAGAAACTCGACCTCTCTCAAATTCAGCATACCATCGCCTCACGGTGCTCATACATGGTGCTTCTCTCCCAAAAGCATTTTGAAGACGCGCAGCACAGTCTTGCGGAGAAAAAGAGCTTTTAAAATCATAAAATATCTCTCTAAAATCTTTTCGACTTAATTCCATTTACATTGCGTACATAGAAATCTGATGTGTGATAAAATACAATTGACAAAGGATTTCCCGCCAATTTTTTTTTATTACTTTCTTAGTTGGTTGCATCGTTTCAAAAAATATAACATTCAAAATTCAAATAGTTCCGGTTAGTTAGAAATGCAAAACTTTTAGTGTGCCCCATGTATAAGCGTTACAGGCGAACGATAGTCGCGGTTAAGGTCCTCGCCCCGGTTTCGACTATCACGTAGCTCGCCACTTGCCAGTTAGGCTAAGTCAGCTTCTCTGTTCAAAGTAATGTAATGGGAGAGCTCAACGATCACCGGATCCGTGAACTAGCTTTGATGAAGCTGTAATAGTCGTCAAAAATACTAACAGCGCACACTTCATCAGACCCAGCAGCAGCAGACAAATAACGAAACAGATTTAAAAATCCAGCTTAAACGCAAAGTTCGATGTATCCAGAACTTTTAACGTTCATTAATAAGTTGGGTTTAATTTTATATTAATTATAGTAAAACTTGTTACCTGAATGTGATACATAAATTATATAACATTACAGTCTGAATATTATTTACTTTACCAAAAGTTACAATATTATCAAAACCAATGCCCTCCACTGCAGCGAGGTGTAAGACAGGGAGACGTCATATCTCCGAAACTGTTTTCCGCTGCTTTAGAGGACGTGTTCAAGCTTCTGGACTGGAGGGAACATGGCATTAACATCAACGGCGAATACCTTTCGCACCTTTGAATCGCCGACCATATTGTAGTCATGGCGGAGACCCTGGAAGATCTCGACGCCATGCTCGATGACCTTAGTAGTCTAACG
>DWQX01006721.1:0-10978 GCA_018245475.1 Pharmacophagus antenor | reverse complement strand
ATATATATATATATATATATAACTGCAATAAGTTAGTAACTAACATAGAATTAATTACATATAAACCTCGGGAAAAATTTGTTTTCGGCATAAAACTTAGGTACAAAAATTCGTGTTTGTTCTCTATGTGCGGAAATATGCTCATCTTAATGTCACGTACGTGTTATAATAAATTTCTAGTGGAATGCAGACCTCATTTTTTCTCGCGAAGAGGATAAATTAACGTTTTGTTTTCGTTTTAATCTAACATACCCATGAATATCTAAAAATTATGCTGAAAATATTTAAAAGGTTTAAACATGAAAAAGAATTAATACAGAAAGAATATTATTTACATTGAACGAAAAAAAATGCGAACTAATTAAAAACACTGGATTCAATATCGAATACAATCGGTAGTGAAAGAGAAATACCTAATATGATACATTTGCAGATACTAACGTATAGATCAATGCAATGACCCGATGAACTTTAGACGAGCGCTAATATAAGTTACAGTTAGACATCAAGGCGAGTTCGTATGATTTTGCGCGGAGTAGTCGTCCACAGAATTATGCTTATAAGTCGTTAGCAAATAATTTGTTTTCAAATGTAATGTCTATTCTGAAACAGATAAATGTAATTTATTAACTTTTAATGAAACTTTTTAGTTTGATTAGTTTAATAAAAATAAAATCATATTACTTTACTTACATAATTAATTACTTCATATAGTTTTAATGTTATGGGATTGGTAATTATAACATTAGCCTACCATATATCTGGTAATATACAAATGTTTTGAGGCGTGTGCAGGTAAATAAAGTACAATACCAAGTATAACTAAACACTGTACATATAATAAAAATTTACTCCTCAAAACATAAAGATGCTCTAACTTAAACTTCAAATATATAGTTTTTCATCGAAATGTTAAAAACAAAAATCCTTTATTTTTTTGATAGCTAAACTATTATTAATCTAACTGTATAACATAACGAAAGAATTATTATTCGTTGACTTATTTATTGTCTTAAAAGATTTAGTTCACAATAAATTGTATATAAGTCGGACTTAATGCCAAGTGTCATTCTTTATCATTAACTTATCCAATTTATGTTATGAATTAAAGAGTAAAAGAGCAAAACATTTGTAAAGTACGGGTCAAAGTCAAACAGAGTGACTCAAATATTTGTTAGAAAACAATTCATTCGAACGTATACGGTTTGATAGTCGCACAGGTGGGCAGCGTCACCTGACACCAGCCTCGGAACCGGCCACTTCCGCCGGACGTGGCAATTAGTGACACACACACGTAAATACGTACACCCAAATGCTGTGCAAACAGGAGCACACAAGAGCATTTTATAACTGTGGTTACGATGTGTCTACTTAAAGTAAACCGTTCATCGTCATTTTTATAACAAATTAACAGACTAGTGCTTATAACTATTTCAGGATTACCTTAGATTTTTTAATTATCATCATTTAAATTTCTTAACTGCACTAGTTTGAAGCGATTTAACCAGCGAAGAAATACGCAAGGCCACAACAGACAACATAATTCTGAATTTTATTCAATAATATAATCAACAGCAACAAATACCTTGTATAATATCTGTGACAAAACTGATTAGGCCAGGAAAATTAAATTATAGGTATTGAGATAAAATTATACTTTGAATAATTAATCTGGTCTTTCTTTCTAAGTCTTTCTTGCTGAAGGTCTTCTAGGTAATACAAATATCACTGTTTCTCCGATCGAATGGAGAAAAAGAGAAAATCTTTAGTTTCAGACCGTCGTCTGCGGCGATGAGTGCGTTGGATAAAAAAAAAAACAAAAATGATAACACCCCATTGGATACAAATCTCTATTTAAATAAATAGTTAACTGCGAGTTGGAGTCGCACCGCGAAAGGTTCGCAGCTATAAACGACAATGATATCACTTTTGATGTAGCGGCAATAAGAATAGATAATCGTTAAAAATTTTAACTTTCTGCCTTTTACGGTTCATGAGATTGATAGCTCTCTAAGAGATGGATAGACAGAGAGACGGCGGAGGTACAGGAGACGGTAGGTAGTAATAGGGTTTCTTCACCGTTTGAGATCTTATGAGCTAGAAAGATACTAATAAATTTTAAAATAATATGATTTTATTAACTAAGGCAGAGAACACTAATTAATTAAGTATCAAAAAAGGACAGTTCGAAATCATTTCAAAAGCAGATGGAAACATAGATACACAATTTGAACATATAATAACCTTCTTTTTTCATCGATAGATAAAAATGGCTATTATCCAGGAACGGATGTAAGTATAAGGATAAAAAATTGTTTACTTATTGTATTATATATACTATTTAATTATACATTATATTTTAGAACATAAATTTATACATTTTGCATCACATTACTTAAATTAAAATTAAGGTAACATTCACGTTTCAAATAGCAAAATAAACTTATATAAGAATATAATAATATTTTTCTACATAATTATAGATAACATCAAGACAGTTTGCTACAGCCATTAAAAACTAATTAGTATATCTAAACAGGTTGTGAGAATTGATCTATAGTTTTAAAGTTCTTTTTTTTTCAAGAATTTAAATGTTCTGCTAGAATTAATAGCTTCAAAGTTATTAATTTTTATTTTAATTTCATAACACTATATATGTGATAAATATTTAATGAAAAATATTAGTAAAAACTTCGGATAAAGATATTTATTACATAATTTCTACCATTAGGAGTTCGTTATCCTTTATGTTTGCTAGAGATAAGTAAAGATTTACCTAGATTAGCGGTTGAAAAAAAAGTTAAGGTTGGTGTCATGTTAACAAAGACAACGCACGATAGATAGGTTAAAAAAGACCCCTTGGTTATCTACCAAATAGCCGCCAATCAAAATATAAAAGAACATCGCAAAGCTTCCTTTACTGCAAATAAAATACTGTTACTGTAAAGTTATAAATAATTTAAAAAAGTAAGTAATTTTTATAATAAGAGATGTAGTGTGTGTATATATTGTTGTTTTATTATCTTTTATTATTCAGCACACAATTTACTGGATTATTAAATGGAGGTTTAACTTTCTTAACATTGTTTCTCATGAATTAGGAAATACACGTACCTTTTGGTAGTCGATTTAGATATTTTATTCTCTGGGCTTGAACATTAGTTAAGCAAACGTCAAATATTATTTATTTCATGTCACAAGAACACGCGTTTACTTTCTCCACTGCGGTCATTGATTATATGTGTATTGTTAATTAAATATACAACGTGCACTGTAATTATAATCAGTTCAAAGAAACCTATTTTCTTATAAAAGCTCACTAAACTGACAAGATGTAACGAAGCTTAAAATCCAACCTCATTATTCATAAAGAATTTTGATGTGTTCGGACTAACAGAAAAACCAGTTTATATGATAATTAGTTAACTAACGTAACGTGAATTAGCGGGGAAGCGATTGTTCTTTTTTTTTAATTAGGATAATTTCAGTGACACAGCGAGTTGAGTGAGCGGCCACACAAATGGCGCCAAATGGAATTTTAAATTAACATTAAACCGTTTATTGTTTATATAGTAAAACTTGTCTTCATTTTAATTTAAAACAATGCTCGTTGCGATAATTAAGATAAATAATACATTGTAGATATGGTTCGTTCCATTAAAATAATAAGAAAATAGGCACAGAATATACTAAAATAGTTTAAGGCATTTCAGTATCAAATGTTTTAAATTTGAGGTTTTTATTTACTTCTAATAAATTTTAATGAAACATTGAACAAGTATTATTTACCTGAAAACATAATTTTTTAAACTTTAAATGTTTTTTCTCAGAAGTTAAATTAAGTAAAAAAAATACTTTATTTTATTTAATACATCCATATCGAAAAGTAATTTATTGAATATTGAAAATACATTTTTCAATCAACTTTATTGATTTTGTTAGTCTTAATATATTGTATTAGTCGTTACATCAAATTGTAAATAGTATATATTTTCTAAAAATAATTATATTAAAAAAAGTACCGGATACAAACGCAGAATGTAAATCCGTTTTGTTAATGACTTGTGCATGATTTTAACAACATAAATGTATTGTAAGGTTTATATTCCAAACTTGCTTCGTATTCGACCATTGATATTAAAGTACTTAGGTTACGGTCCGATGCAGCGGGGCGAGGGGCGCCGCAGGTTATGACGATAAAATCACGATTACTCGGTACAAAACGGCCGATATCGTGGCCTCATTACCGACACAACTTGGCTGCATAATGGATATTTACGAGTCGAGCCGTTTTTGTATTGCAGATTAACCGTGTTCCGTTAGTGAGGTATGAGTACGTAATAACAGGATTTTTGTGATTGTGATTACTTATAGCCTGTTTTTGAAGAAGTAATTTTTTTATTAATCTATTCGACACGTTTATGATTTTTATGATGAATAAGAATAATTTTTAGTTTAGGAATGCACATGAATTTGTCTATAGTCACGTCGCTTCCGGTTAAGAACTTTTACAATACAAGTAAAATGACGACGATCAACAAAAATGATACAAAAACATCATTAACTTCGCATGTTTAGCTACAGGTGGAGGTAGCTAACCGCAAAACGTCTATTTCATTACCATAATTTAACAAAATGGCGGATTAAAGTTGGAAAACAGCGGTGACATTCGAGTGGCAGAACAATAGCTCGTCGCTTCCCGACCATTATCCAATTTGTTTGTCAAAAAATGAAGCGCACGCGCATCATGTAAACGAACTTCAAAGAGTTTTTGAATTAATCGAAGTGTGATGTAATATTTCATTGATGTATATTCTATAGTATTATGTTTTATTTATTACAACAGATATTTAATTAAATATTAAATGTTATCTTATATAGTAAAAATATCGATGTTTACGATATCATTTAACTATATACTATTACATTAATTATCAACTTTGTCACTTACTTTTAATGATGGATAAATCAGTGTAAAGTTTGGGGTTCAACTAATAGAAAGTGTATATAGAGTTTAGTAAGGTAGTTTTTTGTCTGTCATAATATACTCCGATTTTCTTGGTGTCGATTTATTATTTTAGTCCTGTTTATTTAGTTATTTTAAAAGCACGCGTCCATATCAAATGATTCATATCGTTCGCAGATAATCAAATTTAAATTGTAACTTCATCTTCGGATAAAGCTCTGTCATGCAATATTGTACATGGTGTAAAAACCCTTGAAATAATAACAGATTTACTGTAAATTATTGGATATCATCAAAATAACAGATTGGGTAAAAAAAGTATTATTAAAGTTAATAAAAAGAATAGGAAATGATCAACACATTAAGCTGTTTCACAAAATCTATCCATGACGTTTATACAATTTATCGCAGCACAACGGTTAAAATGAAATGACTAATTACCCGGCGTGGTCGCGATAAAATCTCACCACGCCGTAGCCACCACCGACACATGCTTCATGTTACAACCACTTTGTCGATGCTCTCATTGAAATGAGGCTATGAGCTATAAGATTTTACACGACAACTGGAACAATGTAACACTTAATGTAGAGTAAGAATTTTCATCACACTCGAAGGCCTAGGGAATCATCAATCAATTTTTAAATTATATATATATATATTTTTTGTAAATAATGCGCTAATAAAATTTAATTAATTGCACATCAAATCAAATAATCATGAGATAAAAACTTACTCCCTTCTACGTCTCTAATGCAGATGGGACTCCACGAATGTTGTGGCTGTGTATGGGCGACGGTGATTACTGTCCATTACGTGAACCTTTCGCTCGTTTGCCTACTCTGCCTAAAAACAAAATAAAGTAATTCTATAAAGAGAAAACATTTAGACATCAAAATGTACACCGGGCTATCTTATCTCAATGAGGTGTTAAAGAAGATCATATTACCCTTATGATTGTGAGATAAGATTTGATAAATTAAGCATTTTCACTAGCTACAGAGCCTATCAAACAAAGTCAAAGTTATATAGATATTAAAATGATAAACTTTCTATTAGTAACATTTTTTTTAAAGTACTATTGTCGTTTTCATAAACCAGGCTTAAAGTCTATGTTTTAATTGGTCATTATTGTTTCCGACGTAATTTTATTCTGTGAAATATTTACTTTTGCTTTTTATAAATATATTGTAGATAGTACAAAAAGTAAAGAGATTGATACATTTGTGCAAAAGATTTAAAAAAAAAAATTCTACTGCTTGCTTAGTTTTACGATGTAATTATTATATTACGTTATGTTATTATATAACTGTGACGTTTTTAAGAAGAGGCCGCATAATCATGATAATGATATCGATTAAAATATTCGACGTAACAATACTTTTCAGGTTTACGTGTTTCAATTCATTAACTGCTACATTTAGGGGCTTTGATTGAATAGAAAATATCGAACGGTAATTATTTGTAGCAGTATGCAAATCTGTGGAGGCTATTATCATACAATGTTACATTGGTAATAAAATGAATTATTAACGTTTGCAACGTCGAGGTAGAGAAACGCGGGGCACCGGCGACTGCACCACCGGCCATACTAAATTGCTCGCTTTAATGCGCTGACCACAGATAGCAATCGACTGATTGTTTTAATGTACAACGTATCGAATGTATGACGCGTCGCTTTAAGAATCAGAAGTGAAAATTATATAAAATATGTGCACAAAGTCACAAATAACCTATTATTCGTAATTGATTTAATAAAACTTCCGACAATTTAAATTGAATATTGACACAGAATAATGATTAATTAATGCCTTGCGGATTAAATATAAAAGTTAAACAATAAAACAATCCGAAATTGCTCGAATAATTTCGCCACTAATTATGGAGACTTCCGAACACCGAGAAACATGAGAAACAACCGAGCGTCCTTTGGTCCTCGCATATTTTTACAAAAAAGATAGCGTACACAACAGTATTGCTAACAATATATTTAATTAGGAATACCTAGCGTAGGTGACAGCTGGGAATATTTATGAATTAGACGGTTAATATTTATCAATGCCCAAGAAGATCAATGAAAGATCTAAAAGTTTAATTGATATGGTAACATACATCTAGTGGTGAGATACAATAGAGGTTAAAATAAAAAAAAGAAAGTAATTGATAAAATATATATTTTTATGATGATCCTATGAATGGTCTTGCAATTAACTTTTACAAATAATTTAAGCTTTCTATAATAATAATTCCTTTTAATAGTTCAGGATTTTTATCAATTAATATCAAAATTATAAATATTATAGTTAAAACTTCATGGAAATTAAAGACTTTAATGAATAGAAAAAGGTTAAATATTATTCTAAATCGATTTTATCGTAAATCTAATCATATTCGAGGCCACAATTGAAAATATTTTTAATGCAATTTTTTTTCTCAAAATTATTTTTTTTTAAAAATAACGCTGACCCTCTGTGAAACACCAAATACTGAAGTTATTATACTTCTTCGATATTTACTATTATTTAGGTAGTTTGAGTATACGGTAGTATATCAAAGCTTACCCGTAGTTAAAAGCATCCATAAACTTGTAATGACGTAAATAATGTTGTCATAATGGTGTATTAGTCGGGAAGAGTTCGGCCCTTTCTTTATCCCGGCAGCGGTAATGTATTGAATGAAGGATGATGACGCTGATAAAAAAGGTAGTTGAATAATAACACTACCTTTGGAAATCATAAGTCTGTTCTTACAACTAACTATGCATGTGCTTACATTTGTAAAATAGATATTATTAATATTAAAACATCTGTATAAAAAAAGTGCAGTATTAATGTCAATTACAAGCCGAGGAAAGGTATAGATTAATATTAGAAAAATAAATATTTAATTTGTTTTAGCAGATGGCTTGTTTAATATTTTAGTTATATCGATCCAAGAAACACCAAAAAATATATTCAACACTTTTTTTCGGGTTACATTCGTACGTCCATTAGAAGACGTTTGAGATTCGTGTATAAAATTAACCTTATCATTTCAAAATAGTGTAAAAAATTGTATGCAAAAAGTTGGGTGTATAACATGTTTGAAAATGTCAAAAGTTAAACAAACTTATTTGTGACCCTTGCTATAAATTCTATTAAGAATTACCAAGATTTACTCCTCTTACTACTACACTTGTAACTTACATTTCTATTTATACGATTATATCCGACTTATTGGCACGATTAGCATTTGGTTAATATTTGAAGTCTCTTTCTTATATGATATATTCGAAGCTATATCGTTATTATACTCATATATTTATATTCTAAAATGTTAACAAAAGACGATGCTTACTAAAGTAAACAAATATATATTTGTGTATTATTACAAGATAATGTTAACAGAGGTACCTGTGCCGCTAACTGTACCAGCATTGGGATCGTTTAAGCGGCAACTAAGCGGCACTGTTAATTATTCTGGCGATACAATCGCGTTCGTGTAAAATAAAATTTGCTCCGCTTTGCTATTCAAATTGGACTCGCTGCTTAATTACGTGTCTGCTAAACAACAGTGGATAAACAATTACGAATCGCTTTCTATGTTCCGTAATCAGACCATCTATTACTATATATAACATATCATATGTCTTCATTTAACATCATTGTTAATACTAATACATTCCAATCGAGAATAACTTATTAACACTAAGTATATTTTTTTTTTCAAAAGTCTTTCTTGGTTGTTTTTATCATTGGTACCATGGTTGGTGGTTATTACGTATGAAATTATTCCGCCACTGTACCTGGGGTACCCTCAGTTTTCTTTAAGTAAAAATGTAATAAAAAAACATTCTCACACTCGCGCTTATTCAGTACTGCAGTAGAAGAAAATTAAATTTAGTATGTAATGGGAAATAGTAAATATATTCTACAATTTTTTTTTAATTTTTCCTCTTCAAATTCATTGGTACCTAAAGATTATACAGTTTATGTTTTTTTTTTTAATAAGAGAATGAGTCCTGAGACAGCATTTTCATCCATGAGAATTAAATTAATTAAGCTAAAACTGAAAATTTAAAATGGGGTGGCAAATTAAGCTATAAATATTTAAACATATCTTACAGATTAACAATTCTCTATATATCATTTAAGTGAAATTTGCTGTTGCAAAATAAACTTACTAAGGCCCAAATCATCTGAGAAGACTATTACAGGTATTGAAATAAAAGAATAAAACTATAATTGCTGAATAGAAATTCTTTAGTATATTGAAAAAGTATTCAGCAGTCTTCAAAGACAGTTGTTTGTTGTAGATATATGTGGCAATTAACAGGCAGCATGATGGTCAAAAAAATGGACGAATTCTAGCTGAAATTGTATCGCGCGCGTAGTGATCCCTAATCGGTTGTACGGAGGAAAATCGCATTAAAAATTTAATTAATTCCGAACAAATTAACCGTATTTTTAATGTGAAATATTTATCAGCTTTTTAATAAATTACAACGTAATTTTAATGGTTTTAATACTGAGCAGGTGTAAGGATAATTATATTAATTAATATGCATAGTGTTACAAATTATATTAATTAGTTAATTTCAAGTTGTGTTGATTTGGAAAAATAGTAAATGACAAGTTTCATTAAAAAAAAAGTTTGTTATGGAATATTCACATGAATTTAAAAGAGACAAATAATGATCAAACCATTTTGAAAGCGCAAAAATATTTATAAATGATCAAAGATAAAGACAAAATAGGTCACACATTGCATTACTACTTTCTGAATTTCTTTTGAACTTTTTACTTAAACTTAATGTAAATTTTGAATATAATAAACATTAATACATTTATATCACTATTTACAAAACTAATATAAATATTTTTTATTCGAGGAAACAGCTGAATACATTTAATATTAAAAAATATAGAAAATAAAATTGTATATAATAAATTCCCACATTCAAGATACTCAGTATGGTAATTGATAGAAAATAAAATTTCGCCAGTTCAGCCATTTAAACATGCACGGCGACGGCGATAGGGAGCGTTGGACAAACGCTTAAAATCGCTGGTAATGAGTAATTACGTGGCGGGCGACGGCGCGGACGGAAGTCGATATGCATCTACACGCAGCGGGGGAGGCGGCCGCACGTTACCCATTGATTTAAAGCTAAACACCCGTTTATTTCACTGTACATTTAGTTATCAAGCGATTTTATAGCATACTAGTACTGGAATGAATTTTGTGAGCTGTATTTTTTTGCTGCGGAGTCCTAATTATTTTTTTATTTACATAAAAGTTATTTTTTTATTTTTATTTCATCAGTGGAATTTCAGCTGAAATCGGTCCAGATGTTTAAAAGATTTGCGGAATACAGACAGATAAAGACAAAAAACTTTGTTACAATTATCATGTACTATGTTTAAATGACAAAATATCTTCTGTTACGGTTAAAACTGATTTTTATCTTAAATTTGAACAATAATTAACAATTAACATTTTAATTTTTATTATTAATAAATCAAAGCGGCGGTAAGCAGTACATCTGCAAAAATTGTGTGTAAATATACACAGAAGCACATTTTCAAATAAAACTGTAACAGATACAGTTCGACATTGAACCCTAAAACTCAGATACAATGCTTACAAGTAATATTCGTATAGTAACAGCATTATGTATATATCACTGGTTTTCTACAATTATGACAAATTTCGAATTTGACAGTTTTACAGCAGGCCTTTTTTAATTTATTATTTTTTCTTCCTTCGTTATCAATGAACATATAAATCGCACATACTTTGGAAGTATTTACATTTGTTTCATGTTTAATTGTCCACAAGGTGACATTACTACAAAACCAAATTGCTATACAGTTTGGGAAGCATTATATGATTAATGACACTAAACGTAATGTACCGTTGTTCTTGAAAACCGGAGATATACGATTGCCTAAATTTGACAAATATTCCGCCTAGGAGAGGTTGAATAAATATAAAAATACTCATGTAAATTGGTATAAGCTCATACGTGTA
>DWQX01006720.1:0-10979 GCA_018245475.1 Pharmacophagus antenor | reverse complement strand
TGGCAATCACAACCATTTACATTTAAGATACTTTATCACAAGGAAAATCACTCATTCGTTCCGAACAGTAGATTCCAACCTTTCGTCTCTTATTATTACTAGCTAACATATACTTAAGGTACTTTTTTTTCGTGGGTGGTGTAGATAAACGTGCAAGCGGCTTAAGTGATCACCATCGCCGATAGAGTCGTTACAGTTGGTGAACCACGTGAAGCAATCATTTAATATAATCGAATTGCATAGAACATACTTTATTTCACACCAAAATATGAACAAAACAATGAAAGAGGATCATACAAGCATAAGATACGCAACGGGCGGTTTATCACTATGAGCTATCTATTGCACACAACCTTTGAATAGAAAGAATCTTAAAAAAAAATATATCTTACTTTGATGTGGATAAAAGGGATAGACTGTGATCAATGTGGCCGACAGACAGTCGAAACATTCGGTGAAATACGTGAAGCAATAGTTTAAAATCATACTACAATCTTTTATTACATTTAACTCCGGTTATATTGCACGAGCATCGAACAGCGGGCAGTCAGACGGCGCCGCGCCGACGAGACAAGCCGGAGGAGTCATCAAAACTAGCCGATAAACAAAGCAGGAGGGTACACATCAGCTGATTATTTTACTAGAGTAAATATGCAATAAAGCATCGCGGTCATTCAATCTTATGCCCAGACGGGGTCTCAAAAATACAATTTTGGCTGTCTCCGTGGCGCAATGGTTTACCCTTTTAACGCGGAGGTCCCGGTTTCGATCCCGGGCCACATAAGTAGTGGATTTTGGATGGTGAAAGGGTTTTGCAAACTCCCTTGGCTAGTTTCCACAGTGAATGTCAATCCACCGCCTTGGCCGCATTGCTGTGTTCCGACAGCCATACACGTGAGAAAGTATTCTGGGCTAACACAAACTTCACCATATACGGCCTCATTGTCACTTAGCATCAGGTGAAATCGAGGTGAAGTGTTAGCTAATAACCGAGTAAAAAAATTCTATACAATTACAAAATTTAACATAATGTCCGATTCACCGACTGACTGACCTACATATCATCACATTAAAGCACACCCTATACCGCGAGTCCTATAGACATGAAATTTGGAAGGGTCATTGTTATGTGTAGGTATCCACTAAAGGGGTTTTATGAAATTCCACCACGAAAAGGGGAAAGTAGGGTTCAAATTTTATCTGAACTTTTATTCTTCGAGTCGATGTACTTGGATATAGATAAACATACTAGGGAATAGAGGAAGGATTAAATAAAAGAAATACCACGCCCACAGAAGCGGGTGGGTGATAGCTAGTATCAGAATATAATATCATTAAAATTTATTTAAAAAAATACAAAACGTTTTTAACATCATGTTATTAAAGGTTTTTTCTTTTAATCTTTTCATCCATTAAAAATCTACATAATAACAAGCCTAGTGCCAGAAGGTCAATATGTCACACATAAACTACGAGCGAAATTCGTTAGTATTGTAATTTTTTTAATACTTGATATAAATCTGTACTAACTACATAGAAAATACGACAACATAAGCACACTTTTCGTTTCGCAAAGAGGTACTGATAATTGTGCTAAGTGAGACATCGCAAAAAAACTATAACCATCAAAAACTAAGGTACCAAGTAATTTAACAAACAATCCTTGGATTTTTCTCGACCTGCGTCTAACCTTCGAATAATTTAACAACACTTTCCTTAAACATTACACTTAAGCTTTCATTTAACTCAGTACGTCATAAGACTGCCTACAGCTTTAAACAATTTACGTTATATCGTAAAGTTGTAGGAAGCGTTGGCCATATAAATGTTTACAACAGAAACAGGGAATCAAGAGAATAGTCTTATAAAATAATGTGTTATTTATTTACGAGAGCTAGATCTTATATACAATAGTTTACTATTCTCTGGTTTCTATGAAAGACTAGTACAAAAAGGACTAATTAGTAATGTACACAACGTAGGGCATGGGGTATCACTTATGAATAGAGGAACGTAGAAGAAAGAGAGCAAACGCTCGCTGTTAAAAAAAAAAGATTTATATCTTACGATTATTAGGACAAAGTTTATTTAGAAGTACACATTACAAAAGTCTTATTTAAAATGGAATAAATAACAAAATTACATAAACAACAAATTAGACGACATTGCATTATGCACACAAAAAGTAGGGCAGCACCGCAACGATGTTCTACCATAGAGTTATTTCAATAGAAATAAAGATTAAACGAAAATAGATAGATAAAATATAAAAAGGGAACACTTACTACTTAACGAAACGACAAGACTTATAAAATTTTATGAAATTAAAATCACCAAATAATAAAGGCTATGGACATAAATTAAAAAAAAAATGTTTCTGTCAGAGCGACTAACTAGAGTTCAGACCAGTATTCGAAAACCTCTCATTTTGAGACATTTCTCAAATTATTACTATTACTAACTATAAATCTAAAAAACATTTGTTGATATCCCGTAGCATAAAAAAAACTTTTCTAATCAAGCTAAAAACATCTTCAACGTAATTCCACGCGTCTATCTACATACATGTATGTGCTCAGATATAAAATCAGCAAGTACTGAAACAACCTTTTAACGTCTTCCATTAGTCGAATGAATTTTTATAACTCCCCAATACTTGAACACCCAGTATTCACTAATGGATTCCTCATATACATACAAAGATTCTAAATCTGTGTGTTTAGGTCAGAGTAGTCAATTCTATTTAGACTTATTAAAATAATATCAACACGACGGCGTGTAGTACCGGTGGTTCGCAGTCGACTCTCCCATCGGGCGACGTGGGCCACCGGTGACTGACACTAATCTCTCATCAGTATTTTAAATATACAGACGATATATCACGCCAGTTTGTGTTTTTAAAACGGTAAACACCTTAAACCAGTTACCAAGGATATTATAAAATCAATTTGTGTGTCCTATCATTTACACGAATTTGATTTTCATTAGTTTGGTCGATACACTCACACTCCGCAAACCTACGGTCGAATACGCCCGCCGCCCCACGGCGAGGAAAACAAAATTCGGCGCCGGCGAAAAACACAAAATTTGACGTTGGCGTGAACGTGTTAAACAATAGAAACAAGGTATTTTAATTTTTCATAGTTGTCAATTTTTTTTACTAAAAATTTTAAATTGTAGATAAACTAATAGAGTTTGGACTCGCTTCACTCCTTTTATTCTAAATAAATAAAGTAGTGACAAAAGCACCGTTGTTTCCAATTCTTTCGAATTAGTTAAAACGTCGTTACTAATAATAGGATCAATTACTTCTATGGCATTTACTTTTAATTCCCGATTTTTTTTTTTATAAAGGAAGAGTAGTCAAACGAGCGAGTGGTTCACCTGATGTAGATTGATCACCGTCGCCCATAAACAGCCGCAACATTAGGGGAGTCGCAACTGTGTGGCCGACCTTTTAGGAAGGAGTACGCTCTTTTCTTGAAGGCCCCTAAGTCGTATCGGTCCGGAAATACGGCTGGCGACAATTGATACCACAGGGTGGTTGTGCGTGATAAAAAATGATATTACTGATTAAGCATGTGAATGTAAAATAATCAAGAGTCGAACCTATTGTTTAAGGGTCGCAGGATAAATTAACATTAAATGTATTATATTTATTTTCTTCAAAAAGAGTTTCAAACTTAAACTATTTCATAACCAGCGTATGTGTATGTCTAACCAAACTACTTTTAATTGGTTACCATAAGAATCACTTCATAAAACTAATGGTATTAAGAATAGATTTTATTTATAACGCATTCTTATTAATGCGACTACATTCCTACCATTGCCATATTTTATTCTCTAGCAACAGAAGTATTTTGTTGCTAAAGCAATATTCATACGTCTCGTCAATTTGTAACATATATTATGAAAGTATCCTCTCTTCACATCTCACATGGGATACGTGACTTCGCGTTTGAGACAATTTTAACATTTTCCCCGTAACGAAAAAATATTTTAGTACGAGATATATCTTTGTGGATAACTTTTAACATCAGACGACTTTTATTTTCCTCGGTTAATCGGTAATAATGTAATTGATATTTATTAATATCTCTTGAAATAAACATTAACGAAATGTCTTTTCAAATTAAAAAACGCAATAAGCCTTCAAATTAACTATTATGGTAATTAAATATAAAACCGAAGAAATCTCAATGTCTGGTAAATTAAGTAGCCATAACTTTGCATTAACTATATGCAAAATTATAAGCAAAAACAGCAACATGACTTACTCGCACGAAAATTAATTTCAAACGGGATTTAAACTTTTTTTTAATGACATAATGCCACTATAGACAGTGAGAATATACCATGTTTACAATAAAGTAAAAATTTATTAAAGTAAAATTTATATGAATTAATTTTGGATCATTATTTCATCTTGTAATAGAATACCAATTTGTGAAACTCATTTTAACGAGTGAAGGGACGATTAATATATCGCAATAATTAATTATTCAAGCGACAGAGTACAATAAGGTCGACGTTCAAAACAAGGGATCAAATTCGTACGGCTTTATCTGTTATATTCTACAAAACATAATATACTTTAAGTAAAATTATTTGATCAAGACAAGGAAATAAACGAAAAATAATCATACTTATAATTTTAATATTGCCTTACAGATAAAAAAAAAGTTGAAAGTTACTATATATAGAGAGCAAAAGGATACTATCGATACATACATGTTAACAATAAATTATTAGAAAATTATAAAAAACTGTTTTCACCCGTCCATTTTTCCACTTACTTTATCTAGAAGTAAGACGATGTGCAGTGGCGAAACATCTGGAAAAAAGTAAAACTTTTATTAAAAAAAAATCATGTAGGCTGCTGGTATATCTCTCTATTAAAGGAATAAACATGCAAATTTGGCTCACATACAGTACGTTTATATTTCCCAAATTTGTTCGGTGAATTAAATGAACATTGGACGCGATGAAAGCACTGCCAGCAAAATTACTAGTACTAGCATGTCTTCTCTATTTGTGACTGTCTATGTAAATATCTCTGCAGAGCCTAATTCTATGACAACTGGTTTTTTATTATTACTTTCTGCTTACTTGGAGGATCAGGGACCTCAATGTCTATATATCTTTGCTCCCTTACTCTTCATCAATTCATTCGTTCCCTTTCTCTCCAGGTTCACTTTACATGTTAACAACCTTATTTATTCTGTGTCTTATTACTATTTGCACCTATTTCTTTTCTTATTACTCTACATTTGTATTGATTTTTCCCAATTCCCATACGTTGGTCTTATTGTAGTTACATGATTAACTTTTTTTTGGATTTTACCTTATATACTCGTACTTAGTATATATTGTAAATATTCATTAGCTGTATATTTTATTTTCGCTTATTGTCTTACGAGGTAAGTATTTATAACATTTAATAAATGTACTATGTATATCTTTGTTGTGTATCATATTACTTAAATCACCTTCTACTACCTCCATTACCTTATCGACTATTGCTGTAGCTAATACGAAGTCGATGTAACGAAAATAACTGGGCCAATATGATGTCGTATTTGCTAAACCTAGATAGCGCTGGAGTATTTGTAGAGAAGAGCTCATAACGTTTTACAAAGTGAACTTGTTTTAATTTTATCGCTTATATTATAAAACAAATAATGAAAGATAAATGAAATAATTTTGCTACGAAACAAAGCCTGTACTTTAAGCACTAATGATACATCACTTCATCATCATCACAATTTCTGAATATTTATGTAATAAAAAATTGTCTAAAAATCTACGAGTAAATTATATCACAGAGGTAAAAAGTATGGAAACCTTAAAACGTATGTAAAACCAAAGCTCTGAAGCCACCTTAAGGGTCTTGTTGAATCTCGTGCAGTATCTGAGAATAGCGACAACGATTGCACCTTCGTGCAAATGTAGGTCGAGACCTGTCGATATGATGCTGTTTCTTATGTGTGTATCCGTGAATATTTGATACACATAGGCGGGTCCTAAAAATGATCTAATGCCTGAATGTATTTCACGAATTTACAGGCATTAAGGAAGACATTTCGCAACGTGACTCTGGAATTATTTCCATCCTACCAATTGAGATATTAGTATTTAATTGTTTTTAAAAAGAGAGTTAAAATTGTTACCTTTGTTACTAGCCCCAAATTATGTATATTTATATATAACATTTGTATAAATATGAATTATTTTATTTGATTAATTTTATTTGATTATGGGATACACCTAGATAATTCATGTTTATAATACATTTTTTATTATGCAAACTTTGCAATATATATTATTTAAGATTTCGAGAGAATGTAGGTAAGTTTGCGAAAAGTACCATGCCGAGGAGTTCGATAGGTATTACAATAGATCCGTACGACATCCAGACGTAACACGAGACGAATGCAAATAATCTAATTAGAAAGGGAAAACAGACTTGGAAAGTACGAGAGGGCTTGGAACACGTTTTTCTTACGAATATATTATTTAAAAGAAAACAAAAGTTTAATAAGACTTTTTTTGAAGATATATCTTAACAAAAGTTTACAAATAGACATCGTTGCTACGTAAATAATTTTTTTTCCTTGTACTTTTTTTATATTCCCCCTCGGTGTTTTTTCAGCTATAACAGAATTAGTTATTTTAATTAACTTTTTTTCGGATTTATTACCTTTTCTCTACGAAAAAGAATATCGGCCACGCTGATTAATGATAGATAGGTCATCTTGTATATTCAGTTTTATATATCAATCCGAAGAGATTCACATCTAATGTAGTGCTTAAAAAAGTATGTAGTTTTAAAATAATACGCGAAACATTACAGATGTTTTTCTTTATGCATATTTTATTGTTTTGTCTCTTGATTTATCTTGTTTGTATAATAGCGTGAATGAACTTTAACTATCAACAATGATGCATCTAAATAATAAACATTAGCAATCGTTGTTTAAAATTACAAGAGTAACAGAGCACTGGCACGCTGTGTAAAAAAAGAAATAAATTGGATAGTCACGTGATACTTCCTAGTTAAAAGAAAAGTCATAATCTACGTGAACGCAATTTCGAAGTTCGTTCACCCCATAGTTGCCCTTTGCGCAAATTTCCGTTATCTGAGTCTTAGAAAGGTCGATGACTCTCCGAACTAAGAGTAACAGAGTTAGGAATCTAGATTGAGGGTTTTTAATCTATTCTAATATTGATTTTTTTATTAAAAAAAAATAGATAACTATTTTAATATTAATATTGTGCTATAAAATCCCGAAAAATTAGAAACAAATTTTAAGTCGAGTTTTGAATATTTCATGTACAATAATCAGTGTCAAAATATTTTGCCGTATTCCAATCAACGGATCCGAAATAACGAAAGAAGCATAAACTTTTTATTTCTAATACTATTAAAATGAGAAATGATAAATTTTTTACTTAAAGGCAAAATTTTTATAAACTTAAGACACCCAAACCTTTCGAGGGCATTTACCGACATAGACAGTCGCGTGTGGCGCCAGTCTGCGATACCTATCAGATAGGTAAACTATGTAATCATAGTATAAAGAAAAATATTGCAACATTAATTGCTTAATTCATGACTATCATCAACACCAATAAATCATTGTTTATCTTTTTGTTATTGTCACAATAACTTAAGAAAATTTACACTCAAAATGACAATGATATTTTAAAAGTACATTGGAAACAAATATTGCACAGGAGTTGTATTATTTTGACAAAATACAAAAGAGCCCTTAAAAATCAATGCCATGTGGGTGGTTTATGTTGTATAATGCGTAAAATCAATATCCATTCATATAATAACCTAATCAATATAAAAAGATTATTATCAAAATATAAGTATAAAGGGTTACAGATGTTAAAAATTGATTTACAATTAACACTTTGATGTCTGCATATTTCAGCAAAATTTTTATAAATTTTTAGAAATGAGATAAAATATATGTTCTAAGTATAATAAAAAACATTTAATCGCTTATGTTGTACATTATAATAAAATGAAAATCACAAAAAGGTATTTTTATTGGTTTTTGACCAAAAAGATTACAAGGGATTTTTTTCATCTATTACTTTTAACTTGTAACAAAATGACAACACTGTGAAGTCCCCAGATGAGAAAGTGTTAAGTTGAATTTAAAACATTGCAATTTTATCAATAATCTGCATTTGTAAGTTGATTAAAGGTGTCAAATTTTTAGTTTGATATATAATTATAGTAGATTTTATGGCAAACAGGTTTATTATTATAATTTTCATAATTACACATTCCTTATTGTAAATCTATTTTTCTTATTTATACATCACAAATCTAATTAATTTTATGAACAGTATTTTTACACAAACTTTTTTGCAAGTAAATATAAAAAATAAAAGATTTTAAAATTATTTGTTGTCAAACTTATTAAGTTTTAAGACAGAAAAACTGTAAACGTTAATGCATATCATTAGTAATCACAATATTACATTCTGCTGCTAAATGTTAAAAAAAGTAGTGATTGATGTCCTGTCATATAATAAATATATTCTTCTTAATATTTTGTAACAGAACAATACCTTATTTAATAATTTGAATTTTTCGTAATAAAAATTCTTAAGTATATGACCACACCCAAACAAATATATCACAAAATGATATTTTTATATGGTATGCAATTTATACATTACATGTTATCTAACTATTTGAATAATATAATTATTAATTCATATAAATTATGTCACAATTATAATTTTTTTAAACAATATCTAAATGAATTATAAAATACATTTAGATATTGTTTAAAAAAACATAAACCATAATATATTAATTACTAATAAAATATTACATAAACTTAAAAAAATACCTATGTAATATATATTGAAAAGAAGGAGGGAAGGTTTTTAATTTTAACCCTAAATATATAAGTAATAATATATACTACAATAACATATTTTTTGAATTGACCCTTTTAAGTTATAAATATTTGTACATAACAGAAAACAATGTTTTTAAAGACAAGAAAACAATATAATATGTAAAACATACAAAGTAAACATCTTATTTAAGTAAATTTACCAACTGTACTGTTTTAATCATCAGATAGACTAAGATTCGCTATAACACATTACTACTTGTTAGAAGACTATTCGCAGAAAAATCAATAACACTACGACAAATTTACAAGTCTTCATTTAACATGAAAAGTATAACATAATAACTTACGTAAAATATCTAGACAGGCAAATATTTTCTTGGGAACACACGGAAGGTTTTTTACTAGTCTTTACACTTAGGTGCAATGTAAAAATGTTATTTATTTATTTTGATCACCAACCATAGCACTATACTCAGCAAGTCATAATCATATGATGTGACATTTCACTGACGTACAGTGACTAATACGTTCCATTATACGATTTTAACATCAGTTTGTAAAAACTAAAATAGTACTTATTAAAATAAAAATAATAATTTGGCAATATTGATATTATGTAATAATAATATTAATTGTTATATTTTTAAACAGTATGAAATACTCAAACTTAATACTTGCATATTTCGAAAATCATTTCTATTTCTTATTAAATAAAAACTTCAAAGATGAGTTTTTTCGTAAGATCAGGTTCAACGGTGAAGAAATTACATCACGTCAAAATAAAATTATGAATTAAAATAAAAACCAAATCAAATTCTAGGAGCAACGAGATATCGGGAATCGGGGTTCTATGAAGTAGCACTTACCTGGAGATAAACTTTTTGCTTATCTTATCATTTCATTATCCATTTAGTGATCAATATATCAACTAAAGTGCATATTTTAATTACTAAAAATAATTGATAATTTCCTCATTTAATATTTTTGACTATTAAAGACAAATGCTCAATTAGTACAAAATTGAATATAATATAATAAGTTGTCAATGGGGTAAAAAAAACTACGTAATTATAAATAAGCATGTATTAAGATCAAAAAACTTAGGTAATACTCATAAAAGTATATGTTGGAATCTACTACATCCACTTTGTGATGTTCCTAAAAATTAAATCTAAATGCTGAGATTAATAAAGTACATATTTTCACTTTGAAGCTTTCTCATATCTTGAAGAAATGTCTTCCCAGTTAGCAACATCGAATATTGCTTTGACATAATCAGCACGTACATTTTTATATTGCAAATAATAGGCATGTTCCCATACATCAATACCAAAAAGGGGGATTAAACCTGTAAAAGATATAAAAAACTATTAGGTGCAACATTAATCAAATCTTTCTTCACAACATAGATATAATCTACAATGTTAACATTGATAATGAAAAATTGTAATCAACTATAATTAATATAAATACTGCACACAAAATAATGACACAAGTATATAAAAAGTTAATTAAGTATTAAAATTTAATTACAGTCAAAACCGGCGAGATATTAAAACATCTCTTGTATTTACACTAAATTATTTCTATTTTCTAACGAATATACCAAAATTTAATTTTCTTATACAAATGTTAATAATTCCAAAAAAAAAGTATTTTGTTGAAATAGTTTTCATACCACTGCTACTGCTGGGTTCAGAAAAGTTTGCGCCGTAGTCTTTTTGACGACTATTGCAGTATCATCTGAACTGGCTCACGAATCCAGTGATCCATGAGCTCACCTACTAACTACATTGACCAGAGAAGCAGGTTTAACCTGTCTTTATGGACATCAATGTGATTGTCGAAATCAGGCACGGGCCCAAACCGCGACTATCATTCGCCTGTGATTAAACGACTTCAAGTAATTGCCTTATTTATACCACAATTAAATAATACTAAAGGCTTGTGGACTATGAAAATTTGTTTCTAGTAAATAAGTTAACATTATAAGATAAAAAGTTAAATTTTATGGATTATTTGTGGTTACAGTTGTAGTCAGTGTCTAATAGAAATAAATAAATTGGATATTAATATTATCGTCTT
>DWQX01006719.1:0-10982 GCA_018245475.1 Pharmacophagus antenor | reverse complement strand
GACAGTACAGTGTTGATTATTTGAAATTTGGCTTCATTCCATCATTGCCGGACAAACAATCGCCTATGTGCCTTTTACGCAACAAAGTTTTGGACAATAACGCTATTACCATCTAAACTGCAAGATCATCTGAGAAGATGGCACTCTGATAAAACAGAGAAAGATTTGAAATAGTTTCAAGCACTCAAAGATAAACTTCAGAAGAGACCTACACTGGATAGAGTGTTCGTTTCGACGTCACAAAGAAATGAAAATGGTTTGCGGGCGTCTTACAATGTCTCGTTACTTTTAGCAAAGTCCGGAAAGCCGCATACTATCGGCGAGAAGTTAATTTAGACAGCCGTTGAAGAGGTTTTAAAAACAGTTTTACACAAACCGGCATCTGATATAATTAAACGAATTCCCTTTAAGCAACAATACTGTTGAAAGACGTATTGATGAAATGAGTTCTAATATTGAAAGCTTCTTATGTAAATATTTGCAAACGACCCATTTCCCTATACAACTGGACGAGTCAACTTTACCTGATAATGCAGCATTATTATTGGCATATGTTCGTTTTATTATGAATCAAGAAATCTACGAAGAACTGCTCTTCGCAAGAACTGTGATAACCGACGCTAAAGAGGAATCAATATTTCATGTTACGAAGGATTACATCATTGAAAAAGCAATTCCTTTATCAAATATAATATCAGTAGCCACAGATGGAGCACCTGCCATGATTGGACGTTATCGTTATAAGCTATTTAAAACAAACTGTGTCAGGGGTGTTAGCAATACATTGCGTCATCCGTCGACAACATTTAGTTGCTAAAAATTTGAGTGTTAGATTGCACGAATCGCTTAATTTAGTCATTGCTGCAGTAAACCGAATCCGAAGCAACGCGTTGAGCACGCGGTTATTTGCGCAGTTGTGTGAAGAAAACGACGAACACTTTCATCGGTTACTCCTTCACACTGAAGTACGCTGGCTGTCGAAAGGCTTACGTTTGACAAGATCTTTTGCACTTTTTGAGACTATTTTAAAATTTCTGGATACTAAAGATGAAATTTAAAAAGAAAATTGAATGAAGAGGAGAAAACAGACATCGCCTATTTAACAGATTTGTTTACAAAATTTAGTATGGTTAATTTGCAATTACAAGGCGATAGTTTAAATTTGATTAAAAGAAAGTCCATCTTATCCGCTTTTTTATGCGGCGGATTATTTTATTACGGGGCGAATTTTCTCAGTTCCCCAATTTGTCACAGACAAGCTGCCAGGAAGACGATGTCTCATCTTACGTTCAACATTTAAATGCCCTCTATTCAGATTTTGAATCTAGGTTTGAGGATATTTTGACTATGGTAATACCACCGTGGACAATTAATCCATATGGTGACATAGAAGAAACGAATGTCATAATACAAGAGGAACTGACTAAACTAAGGACAAACGAAGAACTTCAGTTCAACACGAAGGAGTTCAGCTTAAAAACGGATATCAGCAATTCTGGCTGGAAAACAACATACTTGTTGCTTATCCCGTATTATGGAATATAACGAGGAAATTTTTATTTTCCTTTCCATCGTCATACCTAGCGAAAAGGGGGTTCAGCGCTGTTACCAATCTCCTAACGAAACAAAGAAACAGACTGGACATCATTAGCCGAGGAGATTTAAGATTAACCCTTACAAAATTGACGCCAAATGTTGATAATTTATTATTAAAGCATCAGGTTCATCCTTCTCACTAAAAATATTGACTTATTGCTTATGTTATTTTATTTATAGTTAATTTAATGTTACGTATATTTTACATAACAGATACAAAATTTTATTTTGAGTAGTTTTAATTTAAATTAAATTAATAAATGTATAAATTAACATGTGTTTTTACTTTAAGTTTTTAAAACTAAACTTCACTACAGTTATAAATTTACAAGAAATCAATATCAGGTAAATAGGGTGTCTACCAAACACGGACACACATGGCAAGGGGCCTACGACACAAAGTTTTGGGGAACTCTGTATTAGACCATCGTTAAGATAAAAAAAAATTATAAATGTAAAAATTTTACTTAAACAAACTCGAGATTAAATGTTAGTCTAAAGATGCATCTAATTAAAGTTTGAATAAAGAACGCGTCGATAAGATCTAAAAATTGACTATAATGGCTAGTGTTATGTCCTTGACGTCGCCAGACGTACTAAGCGAGATTGTACACAACATGTCGGCGGAAGACGACGTAATTAATTATGTAGCCGCATACAGCGGACCTTGTATTTAATGAGGGGCTAATTATATAACAATTTGTGCATGTGCAATTGTTTTCTTTATTTTTAACGGGTAATAGACAATCAAGCGGCTTTCTTAAGAATTAAGACTGGCGCACCCCTTCTTATTGCATACCTAAAGACACAACGGGATATGTCAATGTCAGTGTTGAAGAGTTTTGAAATGTCACAACAAAGTGAATTTGAAATCGAATACAAGCATAAATAAACATCCAAAAAAGAAATATAGGTTAAAAATTAAAACCGTAAAATAGCTGATACAGTTTAAACGGTTGATTTTTTTATTTCTAAGTAACAAAAATATTAGTAGAATTACCTTTTAAACAAAAGATATTAAATTTAAATGGATTCCCAAGTTCTTAAACCTTTATAGCTGTAATTAACATAGACGTAGAATAAAATAAAAACTGTAACTCCTTTTTGGTGTCGTTGATTAATATGTACATTAGTGTACTTTGTACAGAAGTTAAAAATTAATGTTCTGAATGACAATTAAAATATATCTTGATTGTATTTTTCTTATAAAAGAATATTTCTATTTCTTTAACTAGATTCGTCGGGATTGGTCTTAGAGGATAACTAGAACTTTGGTTACGAAAACACATAAAGTTTTTACTTTTTCATTATCTTGAACGGGCTCACAATTGTCCTGAAAATCACACGATGTTAAGTCACAATGAGGCAGTTGACGGTAAATCCTGATGCTTTCGTACTATAACCATTATGCTGTTATGGCAGGGGATAATATTTCCATTAACAACTACCGCTAACCAAGCTGTATAGATAAAACCACATCCCTCCGTCATCAAAACCTATGAGCTCACGGATCACCAGATTCGTGAATCAGTTCAGATGAAGCTAACAGCGCAAACTTCCCCGAACCCAGCAGCAGCAGCAGCAGCACCAAAACCTGCATAACTTATAGAACTCTGGAATTACACCTTAAATACCGTTACATCGCTGTGTTATAAAGGCACTCCCAGTACAAAGACGAGGTTGTGTCATTGTCGGGTAAATCATGTAATCAACACGCATAGTATTTTACAGAATGATCTGATTTTGATCCTTTTTTTTTTTGGAAATATTATACATCTAGCAATTCGTATAAAGAAAATGGATAATTATTGAAAACGTGTTCTCATTTTCAATATCTATTTATCGCATGTATTTGGAAATTATTGATATAAAAATAGAATTAATTTTATTGTTATTAAATTATTGTTATTGGAATTTTATTCTTTTTTTATTTTAATTTTTCGGGCACCCAATGTATATTTTTTAATGACTCTGTAGGTTGACTACAAGAGAATGCCTCTTGCCATTATATCCCTATTTTTGCACAGTCGTATGGTGCAATAAAAGTAAGAAATAGATAAATAGATAGACATTATCGATATAAATTTAAGAAAAACATTCGTGTTATATAAATCGATTCTTTTTTATTTTTCGAATTATTTAATGTATTATCAAATACAGGTTTCCGAACCGGGGTTGCCCTTGACCATTCCAAGACTAATTTTATCAATATCGCTTGATATAATTATTCTACAATTAACGATTTTGTTGTCGGTAATTGAATTAAAACGTTATCCAAGCGTGACCTCAAGGTTGAACAAATTATAAAAAAAAATTTATAGTCAATTTGTGTGAAATCTTTTTAAGTAAATTAGTAGTTTTTGCACGAAAATAATTAGTTTTTTTTTTGATTTTATAATTGTGTCTATTACATATATAACAATTTTTGTTACAGCTTGATTAAAATAGTGCATTGTTTCTAAATCTTGTTGGTCAATTTTTTAACATGTTAGATTTTTTTATCGGCTCACATTTGACCTCAGTTTCACATGATATTGAGTGACGTGTACCCCGCCTAGAATACTCTTGGCTCCCGCATGTACGACTGTCGGAACATAGCAATGCTTGTTTATGGTAGGCGTCGAGGGCGGTAGCTCGCGAGGCGCGTACGAAGAATCCCGCTACCATCCAAAGTCCATTACATATCTCGTCGCGGTATCGAACCTGAGACCGCAGTGTTACTAGGCAAGCAGTAAATCGTAGCTCCACGGAGGCAGTACAGCAGTATACTTGACTTTATTGAATACGCATAAAGTTTTGTCCATATTATCATCGATAATGGTCGTTAATACTTAACCAAGGTCGCTTTGATAAGCGACCGAGCGAGTATTTAATTGACAGGTGTAGGCGTCGCATTTCCCAAGAGCGCTGTCCGAAAGAGATAACAGATAATATATATATCATTTATTTTATGTCGAGCAACGTCGTTGATGCAGTTTGTTAATAATGACGTGTATTTCAAAAGGTTATTCGATTTTAACTTATTGAAATGTTTTTTTTTGATGTTTGCGCGATTTTTTTTAACTATATTAACAATTCTTATAGTTCAAAGGGTCGTCATAAAATTGGGAACTACAAACATTCTTGAGAATGTAAGGCGCATTATCACAATGTATAGCTTCCAGAACTGCCGGTGGAATAATACTAAAATACAATTTAAAAATTAAAAAATTTAGAATATCTTATATTTTATGAAAATAAGTAACGTCGGCAGCCCCTGGGATCTTAGAATAATTGGTGTAATCATACCTGTTGAACACACCATTTTAACACACAGATTTAAACATGTAACACTCCACTTTTCGTTCGGTGATTAATAAATTATTTCGATATTATTCATGTACTCAAGCGTTATTTCGCGGTACTCCATGACTTGATAAAACAGAAATTAATTTGTTAATTTCCGCTCTGTTGAAAGTCAAATACTGCGACTGAATTACAATCTAGGCGCGGCATCCTCAGTTGTTAGTGTGGATATCGGCAAATTAATTTCATCGCGAACTTAGACTTCATCCTTAAATTGTTGGCACGATTAAATTCGTACGTATTTATCGTTCGCATCGGTTCGTAACGATCGTGACGTGTCAGTACGTTAGGACGCGTCGGCCCGTCACGACGCGCGCCGGACGCCTGACGTCATGGCCCGTCAACGATTATCGATCGTGATGAGGATGATGCGAGATCGCTTCCTAGTCAGCAGTAAGTTAACGAACTGACAAACAATTTTTCCGTCACTAATCAGTTAACGATTCGCCGGTTTTTAAATAACATCGAAACTTTTTGTTTTGTGCCGTGAATCGTATGACAATTTTGAAATTTTACTGGAATATAATTTTACAGTTCTCGTAAATATATCATTTACGAGAACTTTAAACAAATGTAAGTGCCATCGAAAGATGTCAAAGGATGAAGAAAATAATAAGATCTGGCTGTATGGACTAAAGTCCTTTGCCTTTCCCATTAGGGATAAATTAATATCGTCATCATCAGAAAATAATAAATTAAAAAAGGCCTACTGTCAAACTGACATTTTCATAAGGGGTCTATATTGACAGCGGCGATTTGATCTTAATTCTAAATGACAATAAGGCTGTAGGTGGTGAAGCGCGTTCGCTTAGAATACTTGTGGCTCTCTATGTCTGTTGCAACACAGCAATGCTGTTAAAGAGGCAGATTAATATTGATGGTGGTAGCAAGCCAGGCAGGTTAAAAAAATGCTACCACCATCCAAAATACTGCTCACGTGGCTCGGGAATTGTATATAATCTACAGACGGTGTCTGTCACTCCGTAGTTTTTCTTTGAACATTTAGAAGAAATATATTAGTAATATTGAGAATCAAATTTTAGTCGTAGTATTTGCGACCATGCAAAGCAGATATGAGTAAATTAATTTTTGTATTATTGAAAAAATAATATGTTGTGTTTATATAGTTTATACAACCCAATATATATATATATATAAACATTCAATGTCTATGTAAGTTTTTCAACAGCTTATTTAATTAGCGACTTAAATGTACCTACGTCGACGCATCCAGTTGTTTCCTAATCACAGGATGAGATGTTTTGATAACATTCTATTAAAAAACTAATTATAACCAATAAGGCAAAGTACTAAGGTGTATTATTAATTGTTTCTTTAAATTTACAAACGTCACGAATGTCAGTTTATAATTACACTCAATTAATATTCAAAATTCTTAACAAAAGGTTTTTTGTTATAATATATACGTGTTTGTTTCTCCACATAATGAATCATTTAACTAACAAAAAGCAGTTATATTTGTTACACAAATACTCTTTGTAACGTAAGTACTATTGTCAATAGATTTTTATTTCAACTGTGTCAAGTAGATAAAAAATGAACACTTTACATTAGACGCTTCGAAACATTGCCATGTTCCATTACCAAGAACAATGAAGATTATGTAATAATTGTCTCAACGATTAATGAAACGATATTTATTATATTTTGTATTGTTTTTTGAATATAAATGGTTTGTATTAGTATGTTCTCGTTCTCTTTTAACATAAATAAAGAAATTTGCACAAACTTTAAAAGATAAGGTAAATGAAAGCTATTTGCGATATCAATTTATTATTTACATTAAATAGTAAAGCAATAAATATTAAAGCAATTTTATAACAAAATTGCTCATTTTGTCGTAAAGGCGCTGTTATCATTTATAGATATGCTTGTAGAATTTCGTTAAGTTTCTTGAGTATTGTAAATTATATTCAAAAATAAGATATTTGAAAGCCAAAAATAAGTAATTGCAATGGTGTGTTCCGGCAGTCAAACATGTGAGAACAAGTATATTGGGTGAACACGCTTCACCTCTACGATGTCATTGTCACTTAACATCACGTGAAATGAAGATTAAGTGTTAGCCAATATAAATGAAACTATACATTCTACAATGTTACTACGTCTGTTTGCAAAACTCAACGTAGCTTACTAGCGGTTGGATTGATTAAAAAATAGTATTTGTAAGGAGAGCTGATCAATGGTTTTTTTGGTTAGAATACAAAGAAATTATTTAAAGATCATTTGTTCTTTTGTACTTTTTGATGTGGGCATTTTAAATAAGTTTTATCCTAACACTAGCCGCGCCTGCGAACTTCGTATCGCGTATCGGTCAATTAATACCGTGTTACTTTTGAACTGACCTTTTTTTGTGGTTAACTATTGTTATTTACTCCGGATTTTCTCATTGTATTAAGTTTGTGAAATCTTAAAATGACATTTTTCGATAGCGCCATCTAGCGGCAATTTGTTAAACTAAACAGAGTATACTTAATGCCATGGGAACGTTTTATTTGTCAACTTTTCAATATTTTACTACTTTTGAAATAATTCAATATGAGAAAAGTTACTTTATACTTTCTCCCATTGGAACCTTTATTTTTTTCAGAAAAAAGTATCCTAAATGTTATTCCATAAAATAAGTGACCTACTTGCCCAGTTTCATGAAAATTTGCTCAGTAGTTTTTACGTGATTGGCGGCCAAAAAGACAGATAAAAAATCCAAATAACAAAATATTTCAGCTTCTATATCATTAAGAAAGTGTATTTCAGTTAAAATTTTCTTAAAATATTCAATGTGGAGATTTGACTAATGTACAGTTTCATTATATATTTAGATTAGTCTTCATGTTGACATTTTAAAAAGGATACGCCGGCATCTTATTTGTTTTGAAAAAAGAATTCGTTATTTCTTTTTGTTTTTATAACTATTATACGCAATTATTTGCAACGGCTAGTACTTACATGGGGCGTGTCGATTTCTATATCTGATTATTCGCCACCAAATGGTCATCCTCTTCGGCAAAGTTCCTGCATACAGATTTTCTTTGTCCATGACAATGCTATTTGTCTTACGGCAAACGTTTTCGATAGTCTGCTACGTTCACTTAATCAATCTTGGAAAATTGTTAAATCATAAAATAAATAATATCTGGGATATTTTTCATACATATTACACTGATCCCAATATACATAGCTAGCGTCACCTGTAGTATGGGTTATTAGAAATCGATATACGGACATAGATATTTTAAAATAAATACTTAAGTTTTTATCTACAACCAGACACAGAACACAAATGTTCATCACGTTTGTCCTGGGCGAGAAAAGAACCGGCGATCTCCGCTGTGAAATGCAGTTACTACCCTTACATAAACAGGACGGTCGATACTTCTGTAGAATCTATAAGAATGGGACTAAGTAATCCTTTTCGGCGTTCAAAGCGTCAAATAGCGTCTAAGAGTTCTAACTATCTCTGATTATATTCATTATACTATTAATTAACATTCTGGTTCAGTAAGAAATATATTAGGGTATTAATTTCATTACATGTATATTGTAAAATAAAAAAAAAATGCTTAATAATATATTAAATTTTTATGGTGTAAATTATTTTGCAATGTGCAATATGTATTTCGTGAAATATAAATTGTAATAAAGAATAATGAAGTAATGCTTTTATTATCCTTATGATAATACTAATAATACATTATATGTATTGTATTACTTTTTCGGAGTGGTACATTATTAAGTCAATACATATGTATGGATAACAACCTCTGCTCTAAGTGCATTTTATAAAAAGTGGGTTGGCAGCATCAATCATAGTCGACGTAATTAGCGCAAATAAAAGACCTAGTGATGGTCATGATTTACGACGTACATATTTTAAAAAGACATTTTCATTTCCACACCGTTTCGATTCGCTCCGAAACTTCGAGACCGTCCACATGTCACCTTGACGTTTCGTTTCGCGCCATTTTTCTTTTTTTTTCTATCAAAATCTTGTAGTAAGCTTGTGTAAATTGGACCTAATTTTACGTGATGATTAGATACATTGAATATATTAATAAACTTTGAAGATAAATTGTAAATAAAGAGAGAAAGGTGAGACAGTTAAAGTTTTTTTTTAAACAAAGATTAGCGCTTGACTTATGATGGTAGAGTGCACTAGGCAATCCTGTTTCATTTTTATAGATACAGAAACCGTATAATACAAGAACCATAAACAATATATTATAACTTTTCAAATTTTTTTTTCAAATTTAAAATTCCTAGTGGATAACTACACATCATAAAGAATACACTCACCAAATTAGGTGAATTGATATACAGATCTGTCAGTGAGTAAATACAAAAGCGAGGATTTTGAATTTCACATTTATTAATGTATTTATATGCTTGACTTTGCCTTACAAGCATGTTACTTCTAGGATGCACGAAGCGCGATGTAATTGATATATGACGTGTTACTATCTATTATCGAGAATATTTATCGAGAAACAGAAGCGCTGTAAAAGTACAGCCCGTTTCACTATTTTAGTACGAAAAAAAAAATGTGGGACAAACACCGTCGCCGTCCGATATTCGAGTTTGACGCACTAAAAATCAACTTACGTGCTGTACATTTCCGAGAAGACTTACCGCATTGTTCGTTTTTGTCAATTACAATGGGTAACAGGTGCTAGAATGTCCGGTACGTTGAATGTAGTATATCGGTTCAGAGACCTATTAGACATTTGAAAGAACAAAAAAAAAAAACTAATGGAGCACCAACAATCTCGGAACGCGGGCCGAGTTCAAATACCTATCACTGGTCGATGGCAAAAAGCTATTCAGCGAAGTAGATACTAAATTAATGTTTAATAAATAATAATGTTTCTAGAAAATTGTAGAAAAATTACGTCAAAAACCTTTTGATATTTAAAATGACATATCGATAACTCATTAATTTATTTAGTTTTATTATACGGTAATTTTTTAAAGCTATTCAATTTGCTAATAATCTTAACATCAGCGGATGTTAGTTAAAACGCATTTTTTTTTAATAAACTTATAATTTATACTCTTCATTATTTTAGCTATATAGATATTGAAACTTCTCTGTTTAATGCCAAGATATTTAAATCTGCATTAATTTTCAATAATTAGACTTAAGGGTATTTCAATTTAAGTTAATGTATACATTTCTGTCGCGCAGTAAATTCACGGCAGCTTCATATGTAGAGCTTACACCCATACAGTAACACCAGTTTCGATAAAGCTGTAATAGTCGTCTAAGACTAACAGCGCTAACTTCACCGAATCCAGCATACAGTAACTTTCTGAATTACTAGTTTTCCAGCATTGAAATGGCAATTTTTTAGATTTACATATTTTATTATTGTTTGAAGTCGTTACCGTTTTACTCTTCCGTTACATTCTTATGGTTCAAAATATTTTAAGACTACGGTCGATCTCATTAATAAAACGTTTTAAATGTTTATCACAGTGACCACATAAATAACTTACGCCATGTGCTAACAATCATTTGCTTTCTTAGTTACATAATATTTTCTAATTATTTTAAGGGAGGTACCCTTTCAACCGTTTGAAATTATTTACATTACTGTACATATATACTGAAGTCTTAGTCTAATTTTAATCTAAAAGTAATGGACGAATCGGACAAGTGTTAAAAAATTGTGTTAAACTATTTATCAGCGTTGGTTAATATTATCTGTACGGTTAGTAACGTAAGAAAAACTTGACAATGATGTGGAAAAATAAAACATTTTAAAATAATATCGAATTCGTTTGAAAAAATATTTGCATCGATGGTAATTTTTTTCCATAAAATGTAAAATCTTTACAATTTCGTACTAACTTATTTTAGATTTGTTATCGTGAATACGTTGAGAGCGATGTAAATTGAGTACACACATCATTGAAAGCCAACGAATAGTTTAGGAAAGAAATAACATAAATTACTTACGTATAAGAACGGTTCCATAAAAACTTCATACACACTGCTTTGGTAGTCTTCAATGGCTGGCAAT
>DWQX01006718.1:0-10985 GCA_018245475.1 Pharmacophagus antenor | reverse complement strand
TAAACTTCATTGGGAGCAATTTCCGTATGATAACATTAACAGTCTCATCAATTCTATGAATAATCGGTGCCAGCAAGTTCTCAATAACAGAGGAGGCCACACGTTGTATTAATTTATGCAATTTTTGTACGACCATTTAATTTTAGTTAAGTTTAGTTGATTAGGAACCTTATTTTCTACTACGTACATACAGTACTTTCTCGTAATTATTGTTAATTAAGATTATAAAAAAAATGTTGTTTCATATCAAAGAGCATTAAAAAATAATATAAATGAGAAAATACTAATTTAATGCGAAAACACACGTGTAAAATTGAAATTTGTATGTGTTGCTTAGACTTTTTTTTTATATTTGCGGCAGAATTAAAAACTGATGTAATACACATTTAGGCGGTTTCCCGCAATAGAGACCCATCACCTTCTTAATATGACATCAATTAATCGCCGTTATATTGGATTTTTAAGTGTGTGTCGCTTCGATGGTTATTTTATTTTTAACTGTATATTTTACTTTTTAGCCCTTTCGCTACGAGCTTCGCCTACAGACGACGTCAGCGTGATGCTGTAAGGCCATGAGCAGCACCATGTTTTTACCTTTAAACATACTGAATATCGATGGCATATGTCTCACTTTCTGGTTGGCATCTTCGCTAAACAATAATATATTCTTAATGACAGAGCAAAACAAGTACCTTGGTCGTAGCCAAAGTCTAACATAACAAGAATAATTTAACTGGGAAAGTACTATCAAAATTTCACGAAAGTGAACTATTGAACTGTTGTAGGATCAACAGTTCACTTTCGTGAAATTTTGATACTTGTCGATTGTTATGGCACTACTTTGTCGGTAAATGTCAAGTCGCTAAAATGTTGCTTGGGTAGAAAGAAGTTTCAGCGGCAGTGAGGATTTGAGAAAGGTAGCGTAATTGCGGTGCTTGATCTTGTGCGTGTTGTTCTCCAAATCGTAATCCGCCTAGATGTTATAAATGTTGTAAGTTATATTGTTGGAAAGGATAGTGCACTTAGCGATTACATTGAACAATAGCTGCAATAGAAAATGACTGTGGAGGCACACTAGGAAAAGTCGATGCAATAAAATGCGGTATTATAAAATGTAGTGGCGCAGGTACGCGAACAGTAATTCAGCAAGCTGCAACGATCATAAATAATTACGAGCACAATGCGCGCGGCTCAGACCCACGTGCTGTGTGCACCATGTGAGCGGGGCTTTTGAGGCTTGTTTTAGTATTTCTATACATAACTTGAACCAGCGCTAGGTAGGACTCCGGGATATGTTAGGTTCTCGTTGCTTGCCATACAAGTTTCAAAGGTACCCAGCCTATCGAAAGCCTTTTCTAGGTCGATGAATGTAAAGTGCAGATTTTCCTTATTGGAATGGTGTTTTTCCCATTACAACTTTAATTGTCAGTATCGCATCGATAGATTTGCCATGTCAGAAACCTTATTCGATTTACGTTATCCGAGAGATGTTTAATCGAGAGGCAATGATTTTTCGAACAGTTTTAGTGTATGCGATTTGAGCTTTATCCCTCTATAGTTACCGCATTGAGAAATGTTACTTTTTTGTTTGTATATTGGACACAGGGTGGTATGGCGCCAGGATTAGCGGGATTTTGCCTTCTTTAATAATGCAGTTGAAGAGCAAGCCAAGGAAGTTTCTCTTAACTTCTTCGGTATATCAGCTGGTATTGGCATGTACAAGGTCAGGACAATACGAAAGATGTATATCCTAACACTAATTTACATAAGTGCAACATGTACCCTTTCCGGTACAGTGCTCTGTTCAGCGGCGTCACACCGACGCAGCACACTGCCTAAGCAAAAGAGTTAATTATCTCCGCGGCGCAGTGGTGTATTGGTTGCTTTATAGAAGTCCGAAATTCGATTCCGGCCCACATGAAGTTTGAATAGATTTTTCGTACCTACCTGACTAAACTTACTCAACGTAACTGTCGTAGTTGTGCTCTGGCAGAAATACATATGACAATCAGGTAATGTGAGGGAACACGCTACACCATTTACGGTCTCATTGTCACTTACGAGTATGTGAAATGAGGGATAAGTGTTAGCCCAAATCCGGTACATAGATTTATGATACTTTCTGTAACAGGGAGAAACGAAAAATCGTATGTTTATTAAAATTTGAAAGTAAAGAAGTAGTGGAAAATTAAAACTCAAGCGCCTTCATTCTTTATTTGTGTTATTAGAATTTGAAAATTTTAACGAATTTAAAAAAGTATACATAGTAATTATAGAAATTTCAAAGTATAACACAATAAATCATGGGTAATATATATATATATATTAAGCAAACCATGTTTTTACTTATGAAATAAATCGGTTCCGTTACTTTTTTTTAATAATGAAGTAGGTGCTTTCAGTTTCGAGGACACTGCTACGACTCGGCAAGGCGCATATATCGATGTACAGCTTTTTGATATTGCTATAGGTTTCTCTTTATCTCTATTCTCATCTTGCAGTTTACAAATATTCCTTCCGATAGCTCTTAATTTCTTTAATGAGTTCGAATCGTTTATACAACTCCGAGAACTTAGTGGTTGTAACACGCCTTTATTGTTTATACCTATCAGACCTGATTTAGTCTGACGTATAGGCAGCATGCTTCCAGTGCGATTAGTACTTTTATTCTGAACAGAAATGGTGGATCGTAATATACTAGCGGTTTCCCGCTCCCATTCTGATGGATCGATATAGCAACGTTTGTTTCCAACCGACATATCGCCTTTTTGTTTATCCATTTTCCTTGCGGACTCGGTCCGATATTTTCCAAATTGCTTGGCTGTTTGGATCTCCTTAGGTTTGCAGCAAGAATGTCGCACCACTCGTCGTTTAGGCTCTGGATTTTTTTCGCGTTTTCCTCGGATCCTAGAAGAGAGCGCGGACGTTTTACGTTTTTTTATAGCAGATTTAATGGTGTTATTTGTTTTGATAACAGTTACAGCTTGGCGTACCGTAAGAGATTCCTTAGGGGCTAATAGAATACCATCTTTATTAGTTGGTAAAGAATCGTATGGGTTTAACCAGGTTATGAAATCCGTAATGATAGGTCCGTTGTATTCAGGAGGTACCGGCTGCAGAGCATCTTGGATTGCTTCGTCAGAATTAATACGAGGTGCAAAAGGTGTTAGAGTTTTATTTTCATTTTTACGTTCCCTGTGCTGCTTTTTGTGAAGGCGTTTTCCATTGACACTCAATGATAGACCTAGATACGCAGGGGCCTTAGGAATGACCTGCTTGTAGGCCAGCTCGAACGTACCGGTGTCAGCGTCCACGTTTGATCGTCGATCGAGGACGACTGTAAACGAAATATAATCTCAGTAAAAAGTATGTTTGTGTAGTAAGCATTTTAAAGCAGTTCTAACCTTTAATAACGTCTTCTAGGCATTGAGGACATAATCGTGCTGTGACAGATGTGGTAGGTGCTAGATCTGGACTAGAGTTAATTTCAATAAGCCACGGTGTAAAGTCCTCAGTCAACATAAAATCAGCTCCGTACAGTTCAAAGCTGTTTTGTCTCTTGTCCATAGTGTCTTGACAAGCTAACATAGCTCCAATTAGACACTGTTTGATACCGGGATATATTTTCGTGTCCCATAATTCATACTTTCCTATCTGTCTTCAAAAATTTCGAGAAATTAAATGACAATAAACAGTTTGAAACCATAAAGATGTTTTCTGTTATAAAATAGATTTAATAATTATTAAAACTGCAACTTATCAGTCTCAAGCGTCTCTCAGTATGATTAGAATAATGTAATGTGTTTACGAGCTTAACCTTAAACCAACAAGGTGGACGTCTTTCAAGGTTCATCTTTTTAGGTCATAAAATAAGTTCTTATTTAATAATAAACTATTTTCCTATCTTCTATACATTTTGAAATTTTGTATTTATCTAATTATGTATAATCGGAATGAAATTTTAAGTTGTACTGTATTTCATCATATTCTTAGTTTCTTCGCTAAACATTTCACACAGCTAATTTTACCGGCGTGCAGATAAATCAAGTATGATTATATTTACCTAAGGTAAGCTTTAAAAGTATGACAGTCCCACATGTTATCATCCGGCAAAGCTTTATCCCGGTCTCCATTATTTTTATATTTACTCTGTACTGCATTGTTAGTAAGATGTACAGACTCGTGGTAGTTCGATAAACTGAATATTTGCGAGCTAAATCTTAAATAGCTGTCTCTGTATAGTTATAAAATTAAGGTAAATTAAAACAATTAACCTGTTAGACTTAAAAGAGCATACAGTAAATACTTACTTATATATCCAAATAGTCAGAGGTTGACAATTAGTGATTAAAAACCACTGCCGTATATCAAATTTCGTATTATAAATAATTAGAGGATTCTCTAAAACAATTTGTTCTGTTCAAACATTTTGTTGTAATAGGTATGTGAGAATATTATTTTTAATATAAATTCAATGTTACCTATGTATTTTTGTACGACATATCTGTTTTTTTGCGCCGGTACATTGAGTAGACCTATGATATCTTTTATGTTGTTCATAAGATGGATACCTTTTCCACGACATTTATTGCCCGGTTTCACGATCCAAATATTCAAGACACCGTCAATATCCATTTGAGGACAAAAGCACTTAATCGAAGCCAGAGATTTGCCAGCTTTTTTTTCTAAATGCCTAAAAATATTGTAATGCATTTAAATTGTTTTTAAATGTAATTGAGACTTCGGTTTTATGCAGCGAATATTTTTCTTTATTTAGTTATTAATATAAAATGCTTAAATATTGTGTGATTTTAAATTTCTTAGAGCCCCAAGCTATTTCTGATGATGTTTTCTTACAACTCGTAGATGTCATTGTATTTTCAATAGTATTGTACTTTACGTATATGTTAAGATGATACTCGAAGACTACGTCCAGCAGCGTTTTTCGCAGTGACTTGTAAGAAATTGTGGAGAGTGACATAATATGCATAGTGTCGTGTACTTACCTAATGTTCACATTTATATTCGGTATAAATTTTGCCTTCTCGTGTACTAATAGGTAATGATGTGTCAGAAATTGGTCCCATTCGTGTTCCCAAATGTGTTGTATTTGATCTTCACTTTCGTCTATGTCTTTATGGGAGTGGAATAACACGTATTCATTTATCCTGTTGATCGCAAATTCCAAAGCACTGAATGGTACTTTGCCTTGAATATTTATCAAATTCGGATCGCTATTTGGTTGGTAAGATTTACAAAACCATTTTACGAGGCCAATGCAGGCTGTTATTCGAAAATCATCTATGAATTCTTCTAAATTATCTGAGTTGTGAATGTTATAGCAGCGCGGGAAATTTGTTAACGCTGTACCGGGTTCCGTGTACCAGTGCATTTGAGTAAGCGACGCGGTAAGACCTTCTTTCGTCGTAAATATTGATCTGCAAAACCTATTAAAATTTTTAATTAAACATAAATCATTAATTATTATGACTTTAAAAGTAAGTTCTTAACAATTATAACACATATCTACATAATAAAAATAATAAATGTTTACCATTACCTACCTAGACAAAAGTAAGTTCTCCTTAAGGAAAAATGAAACATTTTCTGTAATCTAAAAGTATTGTATCTCTTAATATTATAATACAATGCCGTTTCACCAATTTAAAGAATTAAAGTAAGTAAATACTTCTCCAAAATTAAAAAATAATAAAACCAGCCAATCTTACCAGTCGTAACAATACGGTATTACTCGTTTTACCTGCTAATTATGACCTCCTTATTGCTCAACAACCAGTCATATTTATCCCTTTTTGTGGTCCAGAGAAAGTCGACTGAATGATGTTCCATAAATTTGAACAAAATCATTCTTTCCACTTTTGTAAGCTCTTTACCGGTTGCTTTTTTTGGGTCAACATTTGCTGGTGGATGGCGAACCTTAAACAAATAATTATAACAGTATCCTTGGATAAATTTTTAAATATTTCAAAGGTAAAACGCCTGTAACAGAATCTAATTGTACGTAATTTTTGGAAAACAAAATTGTTTAAGATAACAATAGCTTTTTAAGAGGAGAGCAGCGAACTATCCTGGATTTAACCTCCGTCATGGAGCAGTGGTTTACCATACCTCGCCACAGCACTGATGTGTTCCAACAGTCGTACATGCGAGGGCCTCAAATATTTATTACATCACATTGTTTTTGAGTGTATGTACCCCAATACATAAGATGGTGTACCTTATGAGATTCATATTTCTCGACCCAACCACGATGCAAAAGGGCTCGGCGGACTGCCGCGAATCCGCCACCTTTTATCATAAAAACTTTTTTGTCCTTCATCGCAGTGTCAGCTATCTTTTTGAGTTCATTCCATCTTTCGTTGGTGACCCAACTCTTGAACTGTTTCAATTGTTCAACAGACGATGTAGTTTCTGTAGAACAACAGTTGGTTGGATCCATAATTAATTTGAAGGTTTCATGGAGCGATTCAACATGCGAATAAAATGTTTGCATTATCTTGTGAGAAATTTATAAAAATGTATATCATGGACGTGATCTCAATCAAAACTGTACAAGAATTAGAAACAATTATAGCAAAGATTGAAACCTATAATGTCCCGTAAAAATCAATGCTCACTCATACCTGGTCCATGTTCAGATCTTGAATAGGATACGGCGCTTATTGGCCGCAACTCTTTTTTGCTGACGCTATCCTTGTGAAGCTTCGAGTCCGATGAGCTTTCTTCTAAAGCCATCGTTACTGCCATTGAAGATTACTGTTCAATTGTCTGAAAGGTATCGATGAATAAAAAGTCATTTTTGAGTATTATTAAGTACACAGCTGTTTCCTGTTCACTGGTTGTAGATGAAGTGAACGACTAAATATAAACCAGTGCATTAACCTACTTTACATTTTAACCTACATAGTAAATTTCTATAAACGTGGAGCCGGGCGCATCTCCGCCTGGTACTGTTGGTATTCTTGGCGTCATACGTTAAGTTTGTCCTTCGGAAAATGCGGAGCGTAACAAGGAAATTAATAAATCCAAAGGAGTCTTACCGATGTAGCAGGTCAAACTGAAAACTGTGTTAAGTGGAACACAATAGTGTTCATATAAATATATCAGGGTTTATGAAACTGTAAATTTTTTCTGACGACAGCTGTGTAAAGTGACTTAAGGTTGACCGATTTTGACACAAAACTGTCTAAATTATTTTAGAGTCGTTACTAATGACTTCATTCTTAGTCTTTGTTTTATATGCACTTTACAAAAAATTACTACTACTTTTATTAATAGTTTTGCGGCTTTACTATGATGCAGTCACATTTTTCATGTTCTATGTCGAGTGTGTCAAGTTGCATTAAAATATATCCAGTATATTAGGAGGAGCGCCTGTGCATAACTTTACGACCAAACTTAGCCTCTTTGATCTTTTATGTACATAAACACTATGAATATTAAGAGTGGACAAAAATTTAAATGAAAAAGTTAACAACAAAGCGACAAAGGCTTATGCTGCTGCTGCTGCTGCTGCTGCTGGCTGCTGGCTGCTGGATTCGGTGAAGTTAGCGCTGTTAGTCTTAGACGACTATTACAGCTTTATCGAAACTGGCTAGAGCTAGCAAAGGCTTGTGTAAACAATTAAGCGAACGAGAACACTTTTAAATGGTAACGATCGTATTATTATGTCGATAAAGTAAATACATACGCCATTACTCATCTATTATTGACCTTTTAAAGCAAAGCGGTCTTAATTTTCATTATATGAAAAAAAAAGATTGTATGAAACTTTAATAATTATAATCTTATTTTAATTTAACCATACTATAAATACAAATATTGCACTTTTAAGGCAGCACTAATAACATATAATGATTGATAGCTGTGTTAAAATGATCATAAAATCGTAAATAACAAAAAAGGTCAGTGACAATTAGTTAGATTTGTAAATTTACTTTAGATGTTTAGTTAGTTGCGGTTTCTGTGAGTATATTATGCAAATTATATTATGCGGGAAAAATATATATAATAATGTTAGGTCGAATTCAAGAATATGTTTAATTTTCGGTATGACCTGTGATGTACCTGGATTTTTATAAATAAATCACTGATGATATCAGACAGATGGCCGCGTGCAGGTACCTAATTGCAACCAAATCAACAGTATTTACTTGTAAGTTACAGAAAGTGATAATTTTATACATAATAGAGAGGATAATAAATTTTGATACTTGACGTCATAAAGTTGCGAGTATAAGCTAGAAGAAAACATTTATTAGTAATATATAATAATCGATAATCTCTAAGTTTATATGTTAAAAAAACGCTGCCTCTATCGCCTGAAGTTGATAAATAGCAAAGAGTAAAAAGCATTAGGTACGTACATAAGCTTACGAAAATAGGGATCCATGAATTCCTTTCATATAAGCTAAAAAGTTTTTATAAAAATTATTTATGAAAATTGATTTGTACAGGTTATTTTTTACAACAGTAGTTAGACCATCAAACTTATTTAAAGGAATGTTAAGTAAACATTTTAAGGTTTGACCAAATGATAAGAGGAACGACATACGAACGAAAAGAACTAACTAGGAAAACTACACAACACTGATGTTATTCATCTGATGAAACTAGGTGGCAGCACTGGATATAAAAAATATTTTATTTATTTTTTGTGTTTAACAGTTAACGATTACAAATAATATTTTTTTTGGTAATTAAAACATTAAAACTGAATATACTAATATTTAAAAATGGATTAAACACTTTATAAACATTTATGTTCCTATCTATAATGTACAGTACTATTATATAAAAATGAATTTTACAAATAAATTAATAATAAAGACTATAATTACACAAAAATCTGTGAAAATTTAGGTGAAAAGTAGTTGGTTTGAGCAACTTCAGTTCAATTCTATAACGTTGTCAACCATGCCAGCATTTGACAGCGATATTTCTGAATGTTGCCATTTCTGATCATGACATGAAAGCAAGATGGCGAGTTCATCTCCGTTTAATAGTTTGTTCCGTGTTACTTACACATACGTTAGATGATTTTTTTACTATTTTTTTATTAAGGTAGCAAATTTGTAAATTTAAAAAAAATATATATTTTAGAAAAGTGCTGCAAATATTTGAAATATGACTAATATTATATTTTAACTCAGATGTGCATGTATCCCACCTGAGGAATGTTGGTTTTTGTCAGTGATTTGTGATTCGGTCAGGTGTTTTCGTTTTATAATTAAAATTTGGTTCTTGCGCAGTGAGTGATGTTACCGAGTTCAGATGTATTTGTGTCGTTGGGATGTTAGATGTCGGGACTGTTTTCAATGTTGGAAAACAAAAGCGTAAACTATTTGTTTTGATAGACCGTGATAAAGTAATTTAAAAAGATCGGAATAAGAGTGAACTCTAGCCGGAGTGATGGCCTTCAGTGAGGTAAGTGTGGTCATAATATTTATTGCAATATTTTTGTGTCTTTTTTTCACCAATAGCATAATGCAGCGATGTAAGTTCACTACGTGTCATTTCAAGCGAGTACGTTTTAGAGATAAACGTTATTAAATTGTTTGTTTTTTACACTTGTTAAAACTGAAAACATGATTATTTATGTGTTAATTAGAGTTCCATTCACTAACATCATAAAGGCTAATTTAATGCTCTTATATGTTCTTCCTTTTTCAAATTGCACTTTTTATTTCTTTAAAAGCAAGAGATGTTAAACATACATTGGTTATCATATTACTTGTTAACTGATTATTTTGAGAACTTTTCTGATAGTACTAACATGAGATAAGAATTCTGCTATTTTCAAGTATTTATAAAGTCTGGTCTACTTACTTATTACTTTATTTATGATCAAATCTACATATAATATCTTAAATAATTCAAGACAATTTAATTATATCCTTAAGTAACTAATTCATTAAATTATATTAAAGTATTTTAATTCTTAAATATACTTACTGATAATAATATATAAAATGTTGAAGTACAGCTTGTGGTAAACTTACAAAATACGAATTGTTTTTATATCATTAGTAATATCAAAACAGGATTAATGAAATTTAAATTGTTAGATTGAAATTAACTTCCGGCTTAATCATTTATAACTTTTTAATTCAAAATTATAAATTGTGCAGAGATGCAGTAATATAGAATTATTTAAGTGTTAAATCATATTCTCGCTATAATTTAATTTCTGTTCATTAACTTTAATTGTTAAATTAGATATTTTTTTTAAAACTATGAATAATGAATAATTATAAGAAAGTATAGAAAAATAAATTGTACATCTCATGAACTAGAGAAAAGTTTTTCTTAAATAATTTCTTGAAAATGTACATTTTAAAATCTTCTTGTATTGGTTTGTACCTCTGATATTGTGAACTTCATTAGTAAATGTATCTTAATAACTTAAATTAGAGAAAAAATTATTAAATTATTTTATTTTATTAAATAAGTTTCGTTGATAAAACAAGTAAAGTAGTTTAGTTCACATATATGGTATTTCATATATGTAAATCATACATTTCCATTAGTCACACTTGTGGAGATGTTATTGGTGTTTGATTAATGATGTCACCAGTGGTAAACATCCCAGTAAATAAACTATTGGGATCATGCTAATAATTCTATTGTGTTGTATATGTTGGAAAACTTGTGTATTGATTGTAATGGAGGCAAATATCAATTTATTGAACCATAGTTGTTGGTCATTTTATCTAATTATTCAGTAATTATGATGGCATACTCTAACTAATCCTTATATACAATTCTTTATGTACAACGATCTTCAATTTTACACTTAACCCTTTGCGGTCCTATGTTGAGTGTGATTCGACATCGTTTCAGTTTTAACGTGTCCTATGTTGAGTTTCGCATGAATATACACTGCCGGCCAAAAGTTTGAGACCACCGTGAAAAAATTACAATATTGAATAAAACTCCAAAAGTTAGTGCTCTACAAATTATTT
>DWQX01006717.1:0-10986 GCA_018245475.1 Pharmacophagus antenor | reverse complement strand
CGAGGGCAAGTATGTGAAGGCATTACCCCCACGTAAAACAAAAAAAAAGGTTAACATTAAGGGAAGGTAGAACGTCGGGCAGTTAAAAAATCTAATACATCCAACCGATCCAGGAACATGCGGGCTACATGACAAACGGCACTACAATTGTGCCACGGGGGAAGTCAAAATTCGTGTAACAGTAATAAAAACTAAGTTTAATAAAATGTATAAAGATTCGAAAGTTCTTTATAACTCAACGTGTTGCCTTTACCTCTCTTTTCAGTTAAACGACAACATACGAAAAGAGGTTCTCTATTTAACACGTTTGTTGCTTATTTGACGTGGTAAAATTTCAATTATTGTTGTATTAAAAACTGTTTACCGTATAGAAATCAAAAAAATATTTGTGTTTTATAATAAATGAATAATTTGTTGATTGTTTAATTTCTGTAGACAAAAAAGGCAATTGCTTTCGTATATATCTATAAAGAAACTGAAATGTTCGACAGACCACTAAAATTTTTGGGGTTTTTTACGTTTTTCATCTATAAAACAAATTCAAACACAGTGTTGGTAAAATTTTTGGATGTTGCTGTTAGTCAAATAAATAAGGTGGTCAACTAAGATCATGCTCGTTTTGGTTTTGTTAAAATAATTATACCGATATACTCGTAAGAAGTAAAGCTAGCCTAGAAACTCTAAAAGTACTTTATGTAAAATAACGGTGCATACTTATGTTACGTAATTACTTCATATGTATTATACGCAAGCACATATCAACAGTTATACTCGGTGGATAAGCATAAAACCCACGAGACTGTAAATTCGATCGTTAACAAAGCAATAAACGCTGGTACAACTCCCATCGCTAGCCGGAATCAAAGAATTCTATTCTCGGAACTAGTCCTATTAGATAACAGATAAAATATCGTTGAAACATTTTAAGTTTTAAAAAGTAGGGAAGAGATGTTGATGTTACGACACGAATATTTTGGTAATGTAAAATTATTTACAAGTTATCTGGATAAAAATATAATCATGAAAATGGTTTTCATCGTTTGCAAAAAAAAAAAATTATAAAGCAGGATTTATTACATGATTTAGACATCATCACCGTAAATCGTTGCTTATTCATATTCGTACAATGGTTGTAACTTGTAAGTAATATAAGTTTAATAACATTTCTTAAACTATTTACATTGAAGTCGATTTATTTATTAAATACATTTGTTTATAAGAAAGGAACAAATCCTTGTCAAAGCTTTTGCAGATGAACTCAGTATATAGTTTATATGGCAATATATATAAATACGATGTTGGGAAAGAGCAAAGGAGTTAAATGAATCTTACGTAATTATTTATACATATTTTTATTTATTCGAAAATTATTCCAACGAATTGTATAACATTACAAAATGAACGTACTTGAGTAACTAATTTTATTACATGACCTTTTCTCCTCGTTTAGTTTTGACGGTTTAAATTATTTAAATTTATATATCACTCTACAAGTCAGCAGCGATCGCCAGAGACATAAAATGCCAGAAGTTATTGAAAAAATAAAAGCGCGTTTCCTTAAAAACGAGTGGGATACGTAATATTTTTTAGACGAAAGTATAGAATTAAAACTTGTACTTGTCGAGCTTAAAATTAAAGGTGTGACAGATGAGGTTTTACGTGTCGTTAAACCAGTCTAATGAAAATGTATACGTATTATATTTAATACAGATTAAATATCGATGTTAACAGTCTTCCGTTCACAACAAACAAGTGCACAGAGTATTAAATATCCGAAATTTAATTTCATTCCAGCACCTGCTCGTCGTTTCTCCCGTTAATGTTATAATATATACGAAGCTCGGGCCTTAATGCATTCAGCGGATGGACTGACGTAATTATTATTTGGTGCAAACGTATTGAATATTAAGTCCAGTATTGGGACTAAAAAAATCTTTTTGTTCAAGTAAAAGTATGCTAATTATGTGGCCCGATGTAACGGACCCGAAACAGGGGGGCTGAGGCAGGTGACCTGATAAAAAGTGACAGAATGCTAATAAATGCTACACGAAATAGTTTTAATGCGTTTAAAACGTTACAGAGGTAAATTAGACGTACGTAATTCTTATTAAATGTTTTTTTTCAACGTACGTAGCAATGAGACTAACATGCTTTAATTGTAATTGAAGCAAAAGTATACAGGCATTACATATTAGATACAATTTAATGAAAAACTCGATCGTAAATAAATACTGTAAAAACAATATTTGAGAAATCATGAACCGATACAAATTAATCTTTTCTATTTTCCCACTCTATGGTTATTTTTTTTTCTAGAATTAATGATTGTATAAAAAATTCTAATCAAAACTGAATAAAAGTTTAGTAAATATTAACAGATAAAAAAGATATTAACATGACAAATTACACGAAAATACCAAAAAACGACACTGTCACAAAATAATTATTGTTTGAACGTACTTTTGTATTTTCATTACGTTATGTAGGCATTATTAGCAATATAAAATGAATTGCTTATATTTTAAGCAGTTTTTAAATACAAGCACCATAGGCACCTGCCTAAAGCTGCAATTCACGCTCCACGTTTATTGCCCCTGATTGCGAACCCCTGGGTTTCGATGTTCGAACGGAAATTACTCTACGCACCTTTTCGCTGCCTTTTTAAAATAAATCATACAATTAAATTTCACCGCTACGTCTGGTCGTCTAATGATTTTTATTCATTTAGTGCTTTAACTAACTCGATAGCAAATTCTTCGCAAATTTGACATTTTTGTCACAATATTACGTATGGCTTTGGATTTTCGGTAATAATTTTAAGTCTTAATAATCGTACTGTAGTATATCTGCTATTTGTTAATGCTTTAGATTTATATAGAAAGTGTTGTTTTGTATGGAAAATAACAGATCATTTATTGATTTTACGCCTATCCTGTTAATTTAATTATTTGCCGAAAGCTGCGGTACATATTAATTTAAATATTTAGTAAATCGCCTTTAAACACGGTAACAATAATAGGGTAAAATTAGGGACGGCTAAGTCGAATTCAAGAAGCGACAGTATTCAAGAAGCGCTAATAGCTCGCAAACTTAAATCGTTTGTTAGACTATTGTTATTAAACATCTGGCAAAAGCAAAAATTTTTTTTTTTTGTGTGTGAAACAACAGTTTTAACTATTAATAATATTCTTTTCTTTTTATACTGAGGTAATTATTTGTCATACTGTAAAAATATTATTAGCGTGCGTAAGTGACATCTGTTGACACACCTTTTTACTATTAATTAATCACAATCCGAGGAACGAGTATAGAATAGAATAGAATAATCTTTGTTACTCACCGAAACAAAGAATAATATAAATAAACTTATTAATAATTGTAAATGTACAAAATGCGGACAAAAAGTAGTTTTTTTATAAAATAAATTTCATGTCCTATAATAACTTTTTAATCGATCGACCCGATTCGATTGAAGCATTGACTTCTAAGTGTAGCACGATTAACAATAATGATACATTTAAACCCTAACGCCGTATTTAAATCACTGCTTGTGACTTGTTAATATTTAAGATTGATCGAAAGACGTCAGATCGGTTCCGTCATCGCGAAAAGTGAGATACGAAAGATCCGATATGCTACTACGAGGAGAGCAGTGGAACCAGTTCTTAATAACTATTCGCCTAGAATTGGATGCAGATTGAATGATGCTTTATCTAAATCGCAACCTATTCGAGTTCACACATCTCAGTTAATTGGATACGGACTCTGAACGTGTTATAATAGATGTCATTAATTTAATATTATGACTTGTTTATATAGAACACGTATATGCTTGGTAAATGACATGTTCGAAGCTTGTATTTAAATACCTTAATAATTTTCCGTTCTTTTTAATGTTTGCTTTGTGCTATATATTGTTTATTGCTCGAATGTATTAATTTTATTTCATTTTTCTATTGTGTTTGCCTCAATACAATTTATTATTTTTTTCTATACAAAGAACTAATAATTAGATTCATTTTACTTTCATTAATAAATAATAGCAGGAATTTTTAAGATCGTTGATCAATTGTCCTTGAAGGGACATCCGACATTACTAATGATATTTTGAATTTAATTTAACAGCAGCAAGAGCATTAAGAATTAGGGTTGCATACAATAAATTTGTTTGTCATTGTTGTTGTTATTATTATTTATTTTTGTTTATTTATTTATATGGAAGATTTATAGCTACTTTTATTCATTAAAAATAAGAAAACAAGTCGCATGTTTGCGGAAAATTTGCAATGATTTACAGATCTTATGTCAACACAAATAAGATTGGTGGTAAATGAATTGCAAATTATTTCTAGTGACCCCTTTATGATGGCCGCGTCATTAGAATATTGCATATGCAGTAAAGATCTACCTCATTAGGTAAATTAATTTGTTATCATTAGATGTGTATTTAATTGTAATGTTGTGTTAATTATTTACAATTTGCATATTCACCGTCGGAGATCTAATGCATCATTAGTCCAAGTACTTAACAGAGCTGGCCTATGACAAGATTTACACAAATCTAAAAGCAATGATCGGAATAAATTTGTATTTGTACTTATTACTATAGTGTGAAACACTTTTTAGTTTATTATCTGGTAAATCTTTTATGCCAAAAGCAGGCTAGGTACGAACCATCGCAATGCCTTTATTTATTCCGAATGGTGGTAATGACTTAATGCTAGGTTAAAGTGCCGGTACAAGAGAAATAACTGGACGAAGAAGGTACATCATCTTATCGGATGCTTAGTGAGAATGTATAAATATTTTGACCTATATAAAAATCCTTTGCCCGCACCAAATTGTTATGCGAAAGATGATTTTGTAGATATATATCGACATTTACAGCATACAAACTACGCTACTTTTGTAGCTCTGGACCTAAACTTGGTATTACAAAGCGAGCTGTTAACTATTGCACCATGGAGGCACGCCAGTCATTAAGTTGTATAAGTTTATTCTTGTGATAACGTAAAATTACTTTTTATTTGAAAATAACCGGTTCTTTATATTTTGATATCAAGATTATCAAAAGAAATTTGCGATTCATGAGATATTAATAATTCTTCCACAATTACAAGTAACATTTGGTAGCTCGTTACAAAACATGTCGAATTAATGCGGCGTAGTAAAAGTGAATTACAGGCAAGTAATCTACATTTTTTTAAACTTTAATATCGTCTACGTGTGTACATATAATGTATGTAACTACGTCTTTTATTAATTTTTTCGTCATATTTTCAACGAGAATCATTTTAAAGCGATAAAATTGGAATAGGTATGTTATGCAAAGTATCGATTAATAAAAGAACCATCTGAGTAACATATAAAAGCCATATAAAAAGTGAAAAACTTTTACATTATAGAATTAAGTAAAAATATATTCTATTATTACAAAAATTTTTGACTGCCACCGTGGCGCAATGGTTTACTGCTTATTTTGTAACACGGAGGTCCCGGGTTCAATTCCCGGTCAACACGAGTAAATTAGTCTAGATGACGGTAGGGTCATTCAAAAACCCGTCTGGCTAGCTACCACCCTGAATCTCAATCTGCCGCCACAACAGTATTACTGTGTTCGGGCAGTTATACATGCTAGAGCCAGAAATATTTCCAGACGAACGCACATCATCTACGGCTTAACTATCACTTAACATCAAGTGAAATTGAAATCAAGTGTTAGTCGCGTTTGATCCGCTGAAAGACAGACAATGGGGACAAACTTAGTGATTATAAGTTTAAGTCACCGCGATATGAAATAAAGTTGCCGAGTGTAGCCGAACGCTTCCTTAGTTACGGCCGCGTTTCTGTCGGGGGCGGTCAGTGAGTCGGACGTTAAATGATTTTAGTTCATGCAACGGTCTGCGTCGGGGGCTCGAGTGATTATTAATTTTTACGACAGTCCTTGAGAGACAGTTAGGGAGCACCTTGTTTAAACAAACACACCTGATACATTTCATCGCTCGCACCTTGCTCCGACTGCGAACGGCTCTACACCTGTCCCTCTTCGACTACTCCACGCGCGCGGCATCGTCTATAGTCATTTTGATATATTTTTTTTCATGTGGCTAGATGTATATTGATACTCATCGATATATTATACGTGATAAAACGATTTGCAAATTTTTATTATCGTAACAGGTGATTAAATTATGTAACTGTAATTTTAAATTGCGTTTGTTTCTCGGTCCACGAAAGTGGTGGTGGCTGGGTAGCGTAGGATTTTTTCAAATCATTTTTCACTAAGTAAATCGCTCGCCTGCTTTCTTACTTTTCCATTTAAAAAAATCGCCTGATTAACTACCGATCTCAATGTCAATCTACCGCCATAAAAGCATTGACATTCATTCATATACTCCGGCAGTCACATGTGAAAGCCATAGTATTCTGGTCAAGCGCGCTGTACCACACCATGAAATAGAGGTCAGGTGTTAGGTCATTGTCGGTTAAAAAAGTGGCTAATGAAGAAATAAAAAGAAATACACACGGAGTCTATAAGTATAATACTTTATAGAACACATATGTTACGTATATCAAATAGTCTACCTTTTTAATGCGTTAGAATCGACTAAGGCTGTTACGAAGTTAAACCAATAAATCTAAAATCTTTTGAAATGTAGGCGATTTATGTTGGATTAACATAAGATATTAAAATACTACGGTGGTGTTCAGTGTAAAGGTTGCACTGCTCTGTGCTCAATGTGGTCCAGGCTCGGCTTTAAGTAACTGACAAATTTTATGATACATAAATACTTGTACTAGGTGTCCCGTGCGAATAATTCCAGTACGTTTTTAAAATATCAAAATTTCGTTGATTGGGACGTAAGTCAAGAAATTACTGTCATTATAAATAGCAGGTATTATATTAAAGTACTTTATGAAAAACTTTCATATATTTTTTTAATATAAATGAAATGTGATACTAATTGTATATAATTTTATTAAAAATTTCATTTTCAAATTGGAAGGACCGAATAATGTCAGTATAAAGAAATACAAGCAATGCAAAATTTATAAATTTCGATAATACTTCCCTTTTCTATTAGAATAAATGGTTTCAGAACAAATTAAATATTCCTTTTATAAAAGATTAAGATAACCGATTCTTAGATAAAGCTACATAATTTAGTTCGCTCGCATTTTGAGTTGTTTCACCTCATTACCTGCCACGATAGTACAATATTGATTTAAGAGACTCATCGAAAGTGGTTAAATTTATGTTCTAAAATTTGCAACACAAAGTCGAAACTACATTTACAGCCTCATTCTGGACTATTATCGTATGATAACAATTTGCACGCGAAAATGAATTCAAACCGTAAATAAGTAAGTTCAAAGTCACTTATAGAAGGAGTTTGGACTATTCTAGGGAGGTGCTCATTCAAATTTGAAGTTTATTATAATACAGATAGAGTTTTAGCATTTTACAAAATTTACAACTTTTTGCACTTTAAGCCGCAAAAACGCAAACCGTTCGGTGAATGCGACAATCCCGCTCATTGAAATACTAAAAGTGGGACTAATGCCCACTATCCTTTATGTCTCCAATTAAAATAATTCTGCACATGTACAGAACAATGTTTATTTTATTATTTTCACGTCCGTTTCCTGCATCAATATTATCATTCAATCTAAGATTGCAAATAAACAAAAAGAAACTTTCATTGCCTTAAAAATTTTCTTCCGCTGCATATTAGTTTGCACATTTTAAATATGGTTTTTTTAATTTCAATATAAAATCCTTCTGTTAAAAGCATAATGATGATTCTAAAAGGAACTCATGGCGTTGAGTACTAAAAAGTTCATTCCTCTCTTTAATTATCGGCTAAATTGAGTTTTTAATACTCACCGCTGTCACTAGGCTTAATTAATTAAGAAGTTTCAGTAGATGCGTGTAAAATTTGCATAAACACAGCGTTCACTATCGCAAAACGAACAAACCGCGATTCCAAACCCGGGGCTCACATGGGAAGAAATCGAATAAAAAATCGATTTTAAGCGTTCGATCTGCACCAGAGTGGATGCAATTAAAGGGTTCCGAGAATCGATGCTTCGGGACTGCACGGAGCCCGCACGAATACAAAGTCTCGCCATTCTTACGCTGGCTGAAAACAATTGAAAAAATAAAATTAGAATACCTCTGCACTGAAATTGTTTATCTGTGATATATTTTTACAAATAATGTAGCTATTCTAATACTCGTATTAAGATCATTTAACAGGATAATGCACGAAAACGATTTACATGCATTGAAATCGTTAAGTATTTTATATACCTTTAATAATAGCTTTATTGTAATATTTTGTTTTCAATCATCAGTTACATATATCAGAATCGACATTTGATACTAGGGTATTAAAATTTTCATTAGCTTCCGTTTGAAGGTAGGAAGAATATCAAAAGACATTTCTGATAATAATATTCCAGTGGTGAGTACTACGAAAGAACAAGGGACAACTAAACATGGTGTTTACGATCAAGATTGTGATCGAATCAAAAAAAAAAATAAAATAAAATTAAAACAAAACGTAAAATCTTTAGCGAATAAATTATAAAGGAGAGGGAGAGAGTCCGTACACACATACGGTCCGTGTCGCCGCTTTAATTGGGCCATGTTGCTTGGACGGAAAAAACTTAACATTTGTTAGGTATTCCGAGAATTATACACTTGTTGCATTCGACGCGGGCCGGTTTTATTTTCACTCATATACGTATACGACTAATGGGTGCGCCTGTGTGCACCGTTGCGTTGTGGTGTACGCGCTCTAAGTATATTATTCGACGAAATTGATTTAATCGCGACCTGTACGAGCATGTACGTATTGTTGCACCTTTTTGCTGCATTCGCTGCGAATCGACGGAAGCGCGTGTAAAATCTTAGATAGTGCTATAAAAATATTTGCATGTAACGCCATGAACAATCTGCCGGCAATGTGTTTGCAAAAAGCTTTAATAGACGTTGCAAATGTAATTTATATTCTAGTGTCATGCACTTATAAATTTATGAAATCGATAAATTTTTTAGGGTCTGTTAGAATTTAAATCTGCAGATAGTCCTTGATTATTAGTGCCGTAATGTTACTCCTTAATTTTAAATTTCTCTTATGTGTGAGTGTGTGTGACATAGAAAATTAAAAAAAAACAATATGTACCAACCGACAAGGAAGATCATATTTTAAGTCTCACACAAACGCAACGTTTCGAAAAGATATAAAAATTATGCGATGAAAAAAATTTAAATCAGGAAAAAATATTATTCATCATGGGAAATATGTCAGCACAGTTAATTTGAATTTATAATTATCACTGTCTGACTACATTCTATGATTAAACTAATAATTATTAATGAATATTAGCTTAGTTCTATTATATGATATTTGAAAATCTATAATTAAATAATCTCCGAAATGGTTGTATAAAAAATAAATATTAGTGGCAACATTTAGCTGCGTGTATTGTTGGGACATAAACCTATTTACGTAACGAGCCGCTTAAGAATCGTATCACAATCAGTTCAGACAAATAAAATTATAAGGTGTAGAAAAGAAAATTGTGAGGTTATGTTGAGAAAAGTGGGCGTCCCGATTGCTGTGGAAGCGGGAGGGAATCCGAGAGATTTCCCTCCGAAGAGCGCTCGTGTAAAAAATCTCTGATGGGCTAACACTTAGCCGTAACGACGCGGTGCGCGCGTGTCGGCGAACGTAAATTGTTTATTATTTTTTATAGGATTTTCATGGGAGTGCTGCCTGCGCTCGTTAAGGTGGCTTTACTGCGGCGCTTGGGAAACGGTTTATGCTTGGCGAACCCGAACGAGTCCCTAATGAATTCGCGGCGAATTCTATCCGCAATCGAAATCTGTCCGTGTCCAGCCGCTTCGTAGAAAATCTGAAACGAATTGACGTCAAAAATTTAAAATAGTTCTATTTTAATCATACAATGCACTGCGGGTGATGCAATTTTGTTTTAGCGAATCATTATTTTATTATATGTTTGTTTTCGTTACGCTTTATCGGTTAAAACTTTCATCTATTTTGCTTAATTATTATATAGACTTATTGTATATGTGTATGTTAGAGCGCATGAGGTTAATTATTCTTAAGTACATTACTTAAAAGTAGCTTACGAAATAGCGCCCTCCTTGGTATTTCCCGCGGTGATCGCTACGCTTTGCCAGTGTCTGAGGATGAGGAATGAGCGGAAAGGGTGGGGGTAGGTGAAGTGGTACGGTTCTCGGCGGGGGTTGTACTGTAAACACAATTACCACCCGCGCCTCCCCCGGGGGCAACAAATGGCGGCTTAACGACCTATTCGCCTGTGATTTGTTACCAATATGCTTGAGATTTGGAACTTGAGTGCTTATTTAAAATATTGTATAATACGATTGTTTTGTTTCAGTTTTAACGAATGTCTGTTTAAAAGCCAATTAGGCAATATTAATATTAATATTTATCAATCATAAAACATGAAAGTCTAGCATTAGATTTATCTGGGCCCGATCTTTTGACGGAACTAAGTTTGATAAAATGTATTTTTCGTTTCTACTCTGTCATATTTTTTTTTCTTGAAAAGTGTACTTGCTTTAGAAAGTCCCATAAAAATATAAATTTAAACGAGACAAATTATGAAACAATTCGTGATCTTGCACAAGTATCTAAATATTTATTATAACTTAAATAATTGGTTTTTGTGAAGAGAACCTTATTAGAAAACCGTCATTGAACTTGAATTCTAGTTCATTGATCTTTTCGTTAAATTGCACTCTTGTTATTATGAAGACAAACATAACAGAGGATTTTGTATCCTCTGATTATTGTTGAAACCTTCTATCGCTGGAAATAATAATAATGCGTTATACGAAGACAAAGTATTGTACATCAAGATTGGAAATACACCTGGGGACTGTACAAGGAGTATTTGTAGGACTTACCGCCTACAGTCTAGTGAGCC